>JALJCO010013170.1:0-13623 GCA_023101725.1 Atherinomorus stipes
AGGGCCGGCTCTGGCCACTTTGGTGCCCCAGGCGAGGTTATAGTTTGGTGCCCCCCCCCCCCCCCCTCTGTCCTGGCGTTAATGATTCCAGATCAGGGGTGTCCAGTTCTGGTCCTCGAGGGCCACAATCCTGCAGGTTTTCTATGCGTTCTGGCTCCAACACACCTGACTCCAATTACCAAGAACTTCATAGGCTGTTGGATCCATTCAGTATCAGTCAGGTGTGTTGAAGCAGAGAAAAAGTGACAGCGGCCCTCAAGGACCCCCTCTGGACCCCCTGTTCTAGATGAACAGAGCAGGATGAGCTGCATGTGTCTGAAGTTAATATTGTTGCAGAGTTGTGATTCTCTGGTAGGATTACATCATTGTGTCTGGATTTGGTCTCACTGAAACACAACTGCTGCTGTAATAATGACTAATAATAATAATAATAATAATAATAATAATAATAATAATGACTAAAGTCAGCAGCTGCTGATGGTAGCTGGACTCAGACATCCACAGTTACACCTGCATCCAGTCTGTGTCCTTCTTTCATGTAGTAGACATTGTATAGATAAACCTTATCTATTCTCTATACTGTTATTAGTAACTAAGATTAACTGAAACCTTCAGCAATAATTTAATAATAAAATTAACTAATAACTCCACCTCTGCAGCAGCTTCTGAGCAGGAGTCTGCAACCTGCAGCTCCACAGCTGCAAGTGGCTCTTTGGACCTTCCACAATGGCTCTCAATAACTTTGACTAAAACAACCAACTAATAAATACCCATGTATATACACAATGTTTTTAATAATAGATTTTGGCTTTTTTTTTTCTCATTTCCACACGTAATGACACTAAAAGTCCCTGTAATATGTTTAAATCTATCTCTCTTGTAATTAGCTTGGAAATTAGGGGTTTTCCCATTTCACATTATATCCAACAAATATCCATATTTTTATTTATATAGATTTTTTATACAGTTGAGTCCCACTGTAGAAAATCTGTTTGAAGAAAAAGTATCTATCCTCTTTCTGCAAGTTCTTTTTTAAAAATCTAAATGTAAAAATAAACCTGAGTTCTTTAAAATTACAGCATGTTTTATACAGTAAGTATTTATTTAAAATAAAAATAATAATAATTATTATTATTAATAATTATAAGCAGCCTTTTTTTCAAAAGGACATGAAAAATTGCAGCTCTAAACAACTTTTATCACTGGATTGAGTCTGAAAAATGTCTTTGGATTGTCCAGGTTGCAGACCTGTTCTAGAGGCATCTGCAGGACTTTGAGTGAATGTGGACAGATGCAGATTTACCTGCAACTGGAAGCTAGAGGACAACTTGTAGCTGCAGCACACAGACTAAAACTTAATGGCCTCCAGTAGCCTGTTAAACAACATCAGTCATCAGCAGCTGTGCTGTGAGCATTACTGTACTACAATATGAGGTTGAACGTCTCCCACAGCAGCTGCAGCAGCAGCATGGTACTGCTTCATGTTAGCTTAGCTAGCCTCCAACACATGACGAGCTAAACAAGCTTTAATGTTGGGGAAAGTACATATCTCTAACTGAGAACTCTTTTCTTCACTCTACCACGATTCTCAGCGTTTTGATAAGTTGTTGACGTCTGTCATTATAAACCGCGAAGTGAGATGCCCCCCCCCCCCCCCCCCCCCCCTCTCTCTCTCTCTTTCCCACACCGGGCGACCAGCTCAGCCTCAGTCCACATACCTCTGCTTACGGACGTTTTTCTTCCTCCTCCTTCCTTCACTTTTGGAAAGGTGCTCTTTTGGAAAGATGTTCTTTCATCATTCAATCATTGAAAAGTTGAAACACAACACGACCTCCGTTCCTCCACAGTAACTACGTCATGTAGGCCTACCTCACCTTTCACGGTGAAAGCAAGTGTCAGTTGGAGCTGATCATGCAGCCAGATCTGATTTGAGGTTTTATTTTGATGTCTTTTGGAGAGAAATTTCGAGTAGCTACAGTATGTATAGTCTATTCCATAATATAAAGGCTACATAACTTTAATTAACTTTCTTAATCAACTTTTTATTTTTTTTTTAATTCTGCATTTTTTGCGCCCCGTCCAGGGGACAAGGACAAGTGTTGGGATGCCATTAAAACTTCGGTTGGATCAACAAGTAAGTATACTGTTGGAATCATAAACACTGCTTGTATATTTTCTTGTGTAGGCTAACCCTTAAAAACATATTTTGTTGTGTTTGAAATGTTGCTCCTTGCTGAATAATGTAATAAACACTCAGGGACCAAGTATGCTACTTTAAACAGAAGCAACAAGAATCCGACTCCATAAGCGAGGAACTTGCAAGGCCCAGCACCGCAACCTACTCCATGTCCCCCATACAATTTACTGAACAAGCAAGGAGTTCCACCCCACCAGCACAATTCCTCGAGCCCAGGCCTTGTCCACTGGAGCATCATCTACTATGTCGCACACACAATTCACCGAACAGGCAAGGAGTTCCACCCCACCAGCACACCCTCGAGTTCAGGCCTTGTCCACTGGAGCATCATCTACTACATCACAACCTCCAAAAAATGAAGGCAAAGCACAACAGGAGGAAGCATGGAGCAACAACTGCTAAATTACCCAACTTCAGAATAAGCACCAACACGACCTCTGATCCCAACTGAGGAGGAGGAGATGTATTTTTTATTGCTGCAAGTCTCGTTCCAGTTAAACCGACTGAGCCCTGACACACGGGCAGTTGTGAAACCACAAATAATGGAATATCTTATAAAAATGGAAAATTTGGATACAGAAACGCACCCAAATCGTTCTTCAACAACCCACCACCAACTTACCTCCACGTGTACAACCTCAACACTGGCAGCAGTGGGGACAGCAGACACACTCATCAGGCTCTTAATGGGCCCACATTCCCCCCAAGCCATACCCCATCTCACAGGTCCTTTGAAGGACCTTCTACACCCCTGGCCACAACGCCTACCAACAGAGCCCACATCCATCTACTTTCTATACCTAGAACGACCCACTCATTCTCAGAAGCAGACAAAGCACAGTTAGTGCAAAAGGCTTTTTGGAAGAACTGGAAGACCCAGCCTCCCTCCAAGTTTCCAGAGCTTTGATTAAAAGACACGGTGTAGGTTGTTTTCTATCTTGAAAGACATATAAGTGTTTACATGTATATAGTTATTTTAGAGGGGTTGTGCTTGTTTGAGCTTTTTCTACATTGTTAGTAAAGTTTGAAAAGTTTTAATTCATGTTAATAAAAAAGCTGAGTGATCACTTCAGAGAAAACACAGGCTTCTGTTTTTTATTTGTAGAAACCCATATCCTATGGCTCTTATTCTGGTTGGCTTTTTCTATTGTTGTTGTTGTTGTTGTTTTTTTTTTCTTTTGTCTTTAGGCTTACAGGTTCTAATTTCTTATATGTTTGTACAGTGTCTGTGGGAACTTTGATAAGGCAATTCTGCACAAAAAATGTGGGCTATTAGAAATAATATTAACAATACTA
Organism: Atherinomorus stipes; assembly: GCA_023101725.1. Taxonomy (NCBI): domain Eukaryota; kingdom Metazoa; phylum Chordata; class Actinopteri; order Atheriniformes; family Atherinidae; genus Atherinomorus; species Atherinomorus stipes. The sequence goes on from JALJCO010013170.1 coordinate 3,494, forward strand.
CAACCACTAGTAGTAATATCATAATAATAATAACAACAACAACAATAACGTCAACAAAAACAAGAACAATAATAATGATACAGGTATAGTGGAAATATTTACCTCAGTGTAACTGCAAGTCTCTGTTTGGCTTCGATGGGTAGCCTGAAATTTGTGGTCTGTCTGGTCAGATCAGGCCCAATCACCGAAAGAACCCTTTCCAGCTGTTCTGAAGACATTCTGAAGTAGGTCATGTGGCGATCATTGTCGAGGGCCAACTCGACAACCAGATGCTGGAAAGCGCCACATTCTCTCCTTCTTTGGTTGAGGGGATGAACCCACATTCTTCTTCTTTCTCCACGAATCCCACGAAGCAGTAGCAATAACGCCAGGGCTCTCCTTTTGTCAACAACTACATGGCGAAAATACGACATGTAGCTAAATGCATTTAAACGGCTGGTAGGCCTATTTCATAACCAGGTCTTGAAAAACAAACTAACTAAAAAGCATTAAATTGCCGTGTATTTACAGTCAACTACCTTTTATATGCATTCACGAATATTTTAAGAGTTTATGTTCTTACCCATTGTGGAATTATCAGCAGTAAAAGTATAGCAGAGAAGCAGGACGGCTCCCGGCTGTGCACGGCCGATGTCGACAGAAAGAGGGGCGGTGACGACGAGGAAATCTGCGCGCTGCGCTTCGGCGTGCTTCCGCATGCAGTGTGTCCCTAGCGTAAGTGTATTGTGATGAAGACTGATGGAAACATCTGTGGAATGCAACTAAAATGGAAAAATCCAATAAATTTGAAAGTTCATTTGTGAAGTTCACGGTTACACTGAAGATATGTGGTGAAAGCTGTATGTGGGCTGATAGTTTGCCTGTTTGGATAAGGGCTAGATAAAAGTTGAAACAAAAGTAGGATTTACATTCAGAAATAATTTAAATAATTGTTGTTCAGGAATTAAAATAAAAGGATTTGATCCATATTTTGTGTAACACATTCTTCCATCCTTTTCAACATCTACATTTCAAGGCTTTCTCTTAATACCTGAAAAACTAAGACTAAGATTAAAACTAAATGAAAACTAAACTGAAACTAGTCAATTCCTCAAAATAAAAACTAAACTAAAACTACCAAATCATTTGTTGAACTAACGAAAACTAAACTTAAAAAGCAAACTGAAAAACTAATTAAAAATAAAAACTAATTAAAATTTCAGAACCATAATAACCTTGGTTGGAGAAGGGTTGCTCTAAAATTTGTAGGATAGTAGCTTTTGAGGACTGAATGTGTGCACCCCTGTCTATAAGGAATTATCTGCAGTAAAACTCCTTTATTTCACCAATACTTTAAGACAAATGAACAAACGAACAAGTACTATTGTCCTGTGTGTTCAGATTTGGCTTGCTGTAGTTATTGGGGGCGTTCTCCACACATCCACCGGCCGTGCACGCCCAACGAACGGCAGGTAAATCCACGTACCCCTGCCTGCAGCTTGCAGGAGACAGATATTAGGCGGCACTGCTGGGTGTGACCAGATAGTAAGGTTAGGGCTTAGGGATAGGGGGAAGGGTTAAAATAAACGACTGTAAACAGTAATATGGGGAGAGTCGGACGTTCGACCCCACCCAATATCCGTCTCCGCCTCGTCCCGCAAGCCGCAGGCGGGACCCTCTTGGTAAATCACAAGCTAGACTTTCTCTATTGTTGTACAATATGTGTGTGTCACAAACCAATGACTTACAAAACTTTGCTGTGACTAACTCGCCCACTCTGAAAACCATAATTGAAGATTGCCTCAATGGGGTTTATGCATGACACGTTCTTTAGAACTTCCGGTTTACAATACGCCAGGAAAGGATTTCTGGTTCAACCTGTGGGACGGGTTGTGGTGGTAGATTTGAAGACTAAAGTAAACAAATGAATGTGATATTGTTCATAATCCAGATGACAGATTGTATAGTAACCTTTAGTATAGTATATATATATATACACCGATATAACAGTCGTACTAGTAGTATGAGATGAAGCCGTTTTTCAAGTTTCAGCGACGTGAAGGGACAACAGCTAAACACTGTTGTGTTCCTTTGTGTGCTGCGTCGGCTAAATATAATTCTGTTATTAGTTTTCACACATTTCCATCGGATGATCAACTACGAAAGGGAGGGGATTGTGAACATTAGAAGGGAAAACTTCATCATCACTCATCACAACCGTGTCTGCAGTAGACACTTTACAGCGCAGGATGTTAAAGTACTGAGTGAGGCAGGTTGGGAGGAGGAGGCTGAAACCCGGCGCTGTTCCAGCTCCCCCCCCCCCCCCCCCCCCCCCCCCCCCCCCCCCCCCCCCCCCCCCCCCCCCCCCCCCCCTCCTTTTCATTGGAACAATTACTTCTCTTGGTGAGTGCTATTTATTATTACAACATGGTGTCCGAATCAACAACATTTTTAACATATAACTGTCCATAGACTGTTAATAGAGATCTGTCACTGTCCTCTGATGCTGCCTCAGAACTACCGGTGCTAGCTAAACACTTACCTTCATAATCATGTATGAAGTTGGTTATATACAACTGAAAGCCTTTAACGCGCTTGCTTGCGGACGTCGCAGTGTGCTTCTGAAAAATCCTGTGGACATCATCCACGTTAATGCCAGGTCTTGAAGACAGCGTGTTAAAAATGTCAATTTACTTGCTGTTGTGACCACTGACCGCAAACAGTGGTTGTGGCAGTGCTGAACCCGAAGTAGTGGGGCTGACTTGTCGTAAACGGGAGTGACCGTGCATAAACCCTATTGTAATGTGAACAAAGGAAACTGGGTTAGTGTTGTGTCGGCCCAAGCGGACTGGGCTAGGTGCTAATATATAAGGGGCATTAGAAACTGGTTGGGGCAGTTCTGGGTGGCGTCTTCCCTGGATGAATTTACATAAGAAAGATTGAGTTAAGGGTTAAATATGTAACATTTTAATTAAAAGGTTTATTTTTAAAAAAAAATAATACCTCCACAGGTCTTTTGCCCGTCTACAGAATGAAAGTACAACATTTCCCAGAAAAATTATTTTAGCCTAAAAATAATTATAAAATGAATTTTAACGGGTTCGATAATGGCATTATATTTACGTTTGTAAGCCAATACACGCCGTCATTGCAGGTTGCCAAATACGATCTCTGTGTGGAAACAATATTTTGGGCACAGTCAGGCTGGTACAGGGGAAAACCATGGAGATGACAAGTGAAGCAGCTGCTTCAGAGCCCTGGAGATATTGTTATCTGTTTCTGAGGAGGAGTGACCTGAGAAGAGCAAAACCTTGAGTAAATTTAGGTGAAGACTACACTAAATGGACCCACATAAACGTTTTACACGGAGTCAAAACACGGAAATGGCGACTTTCCCCCTGGATCGGTAAGCTAATTTGTTTGCTAATGTGGCTAACGTTAGCTGTCAGTTATAAACTCCTCTGCGTTACTTGTTGGACATGCTGCAGACTGTTGGTCACTTGCGTATCGGCAGTGAGCCTGGCATCCCAGCGGCTGGAGTTGTTTTTCTGCCGTTGCAACTACAACCTAGACACACGTGATGTCGCTGTTCTGTCCGTATTCCATATTAATTAGGCGTGACAGACCCGCAGGGGGCTACGGGAAAACACCAATGGTTGCAACATGGTAGGCCTAGTGTTATATTCTTAATATACTGTATTTAATTTGTATACTATTTTGACAATATAAATAAAGCATACTGCACCGTGTTAATAGCACATAAATGTTAACATGAAAATTTATTATTTTTGCTGGGGTGGCCAGGTTTTTTTGTTCAGGGTGACACTGCCCACCCCTTGTCTGGTGAGTAATGATTACAGTGAACAGATGTTTATAAAGTGACCATAGAACAAGGCAGCAGCAGCTGAGAACATCTAATAAAAAGCAACAGAAGCCACCTTCAGACTGAATAAGCCTAGGAGCTGAGCAGAGTGGACAAGAAACAAAGCTTCATTAAAGGTAGAGTCCAAAGTCCCTCTGGCGCTTCTGTTTGCAAACAACAGCATCCAAAATTAGCGCTCCTCCGTCTCAGGCTAATGTCCGCCTCGTTCTAGCTAGTCTATTCAACTTCAAGCTTCTCCTTCAGAGCTCATACGCGGGTACAAGCCAAACTATTATTAACCCTGGTTTTCCAAAGCGCATTATCTGAAGCTCTTACCTTTTCTTCGGTGCATACACGGTGTTTTCTTTCTTTCTTTCTTTTTTCTTCGAGAGTTCGAGTGACTGATGTCTGCTCCAATCATGAGCTTATTCCCACACAGCGTCATGCTCTTAGTTCTGTCATTGGCTGCCGATATAAACAGAAATCTCCACCCAGAAACGTCCCGACCAGACCAAAACAATACAAAAGGGCGAATTACAGGCAAGGGGAGAGAGAGTTGCGTTCAAGCGCACCATGGCACAGGAGTAGAGGCCCAAAGGCGGGGTTTGAGATGGATTTCACTTGCTCAAGTCTAACGTTTATTTTTTACGGGGGGAACTTAGGACTATACCTTTAAAGAAGAAAAAAGTAGAGCTGATACATACACCATGTATCGAGATAGGGGTGGCCTTTATTATTAAGAGCTGGTTTGGTCAATTCCTATGGTTGGATATTAAGAGAGGACTCCAGCAAGTCCTCCCCCCAAAGGTCTGGTTGTCATGGTCTGCTTGCTTTGACACATCACTCTGTTAATGGTTTAAACATCATCACTGACCTTCTCAGCGTTACCAGGATGTAATGAAGTTGCAGGAATAATGTAACTGAACATGTACTGTACTGAACATGTCTCACTGTATAGAGAACTTGCTCTTTATGGTTGAATGGGCTCTATGCACAACTCCACTACTTCCTGAACTTAAGGTAGCTCCTTTGTTTCCTGTCTTTCATTACTAGACGAAGTGATTAATCCAGGTGTGTCTGATCTCAGTAACTGGCCAGACACATCTGGATTAATCAGTTCATTCAGGAATGAATTGATGATTTGGATCTCTGAAAAACAAAATATGTAAATTCATTGTCTGCTGATCAACTGAAAGCTGGAAAAGCAAAAAACCTAAAACTATAAGTAGAACAACAAGGCAGATGTTTCCTGTATGTTCGCAAACATTTCAGTCCTGTGGGGGGTTTTTTGTGTGTGATTTTTTTAAAGGACATCCCAGACTGGTTAGATATTGTCCTCTTCTTTGGTCTTAAACACTAACATCATTCTGGGTTTAAGTTAAAAAATTACAGTCAGCTGCTGACAACTTCTCACGCATGTGACAGAAACACACAGTCATCCACCTCATAAAAAAACCCCAAAGTGTTTAGGTTTATAAAGGTCACTGTTAGACCACAAAGACAACTTGGTAAGAGACGGCAGACAAGTCACATTGATTAAACAAGTTAACACATCAAACAAGGATCAAATCATGGCTGTAATAAAACAGTGTGTTGCTTTAAACCCCCATGTCTGCCTCTCCAACCACGAGGCCACATGCTGCAAATATTCATGGCCAGATGGAGCATGGGAATGTTTAATCATCTTTACTGACCAGTAAGGATGACTGCTATCAAGCTCATAACACTGCTCTAGTTAAAGGTTGAATATGGAACATTTTTATTAAAAGCTATTTTAAAAAAAAAAAAAAAACCTCCACAGGTCGTTTGGGGGTGTACAGAATGAAAGTACAACATTTCCCAGAAAAATTATATTTAGCCTAAAAATAATTATAAAATAAATTTTCACAGGTTCGATAATGGCATTTTATTTACGTCTATAAGCCAATACACACCGCCATTGCAGGTTGCCAAATGCGATCTCTGTGTGGAAACAATATTTTGGTCATAGTCAGGCTTGTACAGGGGAAAACTGTGGAGATGACGAGTGAAGCAGCTGCTTCAGAGCCCTGGAGATATTGTTATCTGTTTTTGAGGTGGAGTGACCTGAGAAGAGCAAAACCTGGAGTAAATTTAGGTGAAGACTTCACTAAATGGACCCACATAAACGTTTTCCACGGAGTCAAAACACGGAAATGGCGACTTTCCTCCTGGATCGGTAAGCTAGCTTGTTTGCTAACGTGGTTAACGTTAGCTGTCAGTTATAAACTCCTCTGCGTTACTTGTTGGACATGCTGCAGACTGTTGGTCACTTGCGTATCCGCAGTGAGCCTGGCATCCCAGCGGCTGGAGTTGTTTTTCTGCCGTTGCAACTACAACCTAGACACACGTGATGTCGCTGTTCTGTCCGTATTCCATATTCAACCTTTAAAGTTGTACTTCCATGGTCATTTCATTAATATTTTTGTGTTCTCCATTATTATTGAATGCATTCTGCATCGTTTCTGTTTAAAAAAACCTTCTGGTATCTTTGTATCCAGCTGTATTTGTATACTAGAAGAGAGGCTTGTGGTCCAACGGCAGGCTTTTCCGGGTCCTTTTCATGAATTTCTGTCTGATTGACTGCCTCCCATCAGTGTATGAAGGAAGCTCCGCCCTCCGCTCTTATTTCGTTACAGACAGGAAATAGAGCCGACAAACAAGTTTGTTCCGCCATGCTAACAACCTGTTAGCTAATTAGCTTCTCAACTCCAAAGCTACAGTCGTGCTGTCTTTACTTCTAGTGTGTAGTGGAGGGTTACCTGCCTTCCAATGGACAGATAGAAACCCCACGTGGGATACGCTATTTGCAATGTGACGTAGAAGTGCAAGGCTGTTCCCGATTCGCTCTTTTCTACGTATTGTTTCTCTGATGAGAAAGCACAGCCGACTGGGGGAACGCAACGCTAGCAAGTCAGCATGTGTAAGTAAACAAGGGGAAACCCTCCGTATTTCAGAAGGAGCAAGTTAAACGGGTTTTCAGTGGAAGGAGGCCTTTAAGTAAACCCTTTTAAAACCCTCACAGCTATTTTTTTTTTAAATACAAACATGACTAAGCTATGACTAAGCTTCTGACTCGTGTTTATTGTGCACAGACAGAAACTAAGACTTAACAATTCATTACCCATTTAGCCGATGTCACCACTAGATTTCTCACTATGACTATGGCACTATGATTTCTCCGCATGAAACCAATGCCAAATACGGTAATCACCTGAAATTCCTCTGGGATGGCTCAGCAGGTGTCATTCAGTACAACAGATTAGAATAAAGGCAAGTTTGGACTTGTAGCATACTGTAAGAACAAACAAGGACACATTTCTCTTTCAAGCTTACATTCCTGTCTCTTCTAGGAGATGAAGCAGACAGTACCCCCCCAAAAAGCAATTTTGGTACCTGATACATTATCCTAAGTCAAACATGTAGCTTATATCAAATAGAATTGTGCTCTGTTGAATTGTTTTAAATATAAATAACAATTTTTACTCCTGTCATGGCAGAAAAAAATAAAGAACATGGTGAGTTAAGAATATTTTTAAGCCAGTTTATCATAAAAAAAAATATAGCACACAAATAATAAATAAAGTTCTAAAAAGATGAAATAAGGAAAGGTGAATCAGTTGTAGCCAGGAACTGGCAATCGGCCGTGGAGCCTTGTTCAGAAGATCTGGAACCATGGTGTCTGGTGGAAGTTGTGAATCCCCCTAACGTACAAGCAGAGATGTTTTATACCAAGGTTTATCAGAGAGGCTGTTTTCTAGGCAGGTCGCTCACGCCCAAGTCCTTGGCCTGTGAAGATCTTCTCCTTTGTGTGATTAGCACAAGTCTATGTTCCTGATAGACTATGTTCCTGATAGACACCCCCCTGTTATCAGGCCAGCCAGCCATGCTGGCTCCATCTCATATGAGGACTAGATTATGAATGTCTAATGACATATTAAATGATAACTCTTTGACACTGCAGATGACATTGATCTTAGTGTACTGTCGGGGATTTAAGAAGGTGACTGGGGAAACTGCATTATCAATCCATTAATCCTGATCGGGAAAACATCCTCTGCATTTTACTCATCTCTAGATTTACTAGAGATCAGTGGGCTGCTATGTTTTGCCACCCAGAGATAACAGCTTTGCTGGGGGCCCAGTGTGCTTCTGTGGCAGATACACAAGAAGGACTCAAGCTGGATTTTATCCCCAGACTCCCAGGTTAGAGTCATGCGCGGTAACCAGTCAGCCAAAGGGATATCCCTGTGGCCAAGTAGCCATAGTGATGTTCCTTGGAGGCATAACGACAGGACCTCACACTGTCACACTTCACCTCTGTTTGCAGACTGGTGGAGCAGCGCCAAGATCCATAAACGGCAGACTCAGCCCACTTCTGTAACCACTATATGTTGTTAGAGACATGCACCACCTTTAAAGTGCGTTATTTAGAGAACTCAAAGGTGTTAGTATCTATCTTTCATCCTACCTCTGCTCTGAACTCTCTCCATTCAGTAAAAGTCAGTCTGAGGTTGATTCTTGTCTTATCTCTGTCCCTTTCTGTCTTCCTTCACCTCGTTTCTCTCAAATAATATTCTCATTTGTTTCTTTGATGACAGTGCACGTTCAAAACAGCTAATGTGTCAGTCGCTGACCTACAAAATTAAGAATGAGAAAATATTTCATCTGGCAGTACATTTATAAACAGATAATTTTTAAATAGTTAAAAAATGGTCAATAAATTTGACTTTCACAGCACTTTTTTCAGTCATATGCTCATCACTGAAAAGGCTCCATGCTATATGTCACATTCACACACACTAATAGGCACATGGGAGGCAATGTGGGGTTCAGTGTGATCTACAGTGAACAGATTTGGAAACTATGACTGGGTAAATAAGGATATGAAGCTATGTTTTTCTGTGAGAAAGGCTGTCTCAGTAAATATTAAGTGATAAAAGGGCAAAATTGCTCAGTAGGAATTATTTTTGTCTACCCTCTGCTGGGTCCACAAAGTCACATGCACGTGCAAGTGTGTATGGCTTTGCTTTTTCTCTGGGGCAAAGCGTAGACAGGAAGTGAAACACTGTCTTGAAGACCATTTATGACTTTTAGTTTTAAGTGTGGTTTGGAGATCGTCATAATAATTCCAGTTACTGTTTTGTGAATAATTTCCAATAAAACAAGACAAATTTTGTACCATGAGATGGCAATACATGATTAATATGAAACTGAACTAAATTATAAAATCATCTATGATGCATGAATTATGATAACCTCCATAAGAATTTTTTTTACTTATTGTTTTTAATCATCTTTAGGCATGAAAAAAATCAGCTCAAATTTTTCAACATATGAAGTTGATAAGTTAACTTTTTAAAGGCATGGGGACGATGTTTTCCAGGAGCATTTTTTTCTATATTGCTTAAAATCTTCTTCATACCCTGATTGCAGCCAATTTCTTAAATGCTCTGACACAAAAATGTATAAAAATGTAGTCATCTGTGGAACGTACAGGACTGAAAAACCCCATCCAATTGTCTTGAATGGCACGTGCTCATTGATTGAATGATTATATGTCTATCAAACTCAATAGCCATTTGTCTCCCCACCCCCGTGCTCGCAACGAGCCTTGAACATCTCAGTGTACACAAACATGGCTCGAACCGTTTTTCCAGGATCCCCTACTCTGCCTTTAAAGTGGAAATAAAACGGTCAACCAACCTAACTTTATTTACTAGACTGCCGTTGCAGTTTGACATGTGTTTAATAAGCGGCTCAAAGAGGAAATAGAGGCGGAGAGCTACGTACTGATGTTCGGTACAGACTGATGTTGCAGACCCGCCGGTTAGTGGAGCTCAGCTTATAGGCGGTGATATTAAACACTCAGAGCAACTTCAGGCTTTCGTCTGTGGGCCTCTAGCTACCAGACTCCAAGTCTCTTGATAATTTTCCTAATTTTCTCTAAAAAATTGTCACTTCATGATCTGGAGTCAGAGTCCTTGATATTAATCTTCTAAAATGTGTGCCAGCTTGTTAATCATAGTGTAGCATAGCTGGTGATTCCTATCAATTTAATGCAAAGCCAAAGCACCAACCAACCCGGTGACATCAGAGCTTAGAGAATTGCAACATGGCGGCACTCTTGTCCTAAAACATAAAACTTTGTTACATTTTTCTTTTATACACTTATATTTTTCACGTTTGTGTCCAGGTCTTATTAACTAATTATATACAAATGTAGTAAATAAAGTTATGTTTCATTTCCACTTTAAGGAGCAGGATCAGG
>JALJCO010013173.1:0-90204 GCA_023101725.1 Atherinomorus stipes
GAAGATCACCCCCACCAAGGCACCAGTAGCACCGCACCGAGCCCGCCAACGCCACCCCGGACAGACGGCCCCCACGAGGAAAGCACCGGAGAGACCTAAGGACCCAGGAACAATAAAAAGTACTAATAATGAAAGTAATAAGAACGTATAAAATACATTAAAACCTTGAATAGAAACATCTAAAAATGCCCAAACAGCAATAAAAAGCAATTTAAAAACAACCAGTACAAAATATTAAATTAGCCAATTAAAACTTTAACAGTAAAAATCAGCTAAAAGCCAAGCTAAAAAGGTGGGTCTTGAGCCTGCTCTTTAAAAATGTGGACGTTCTCTGCGCCCCTGAGATCCTCCGGCAGACTGTTCCACAGGCGAGGGCCGAACCATTGGAACGACGCCTCGCCATGTGTGTGTGTCCTGGCTTTGGGAATTACTAAAAGCCTGCTGCCGGAGGAGCGCAGGGACCGCGAGGGCTCATAGGGTAAAAGCAGTTCTGAGAGATAAGAAGGCCCAAGACCATTAAGACATTTAAAAACCATTAAAAGAACCTTAAAATCGATCCTAAAACACACAGGGAGCCAATGCAGCGATCGTAAAACTGGTGTAATATGGGCCTGCCTCCTGGTCTTCGTCAGGACACGTGCTGCTGAATTCTGCAAGAGTTGTATACCTGAGATGTTCTTTTGGGAAGACCAGAAAGCAGGCCGTTACAGTAGTCAATACGACTTGTAATAAAAGCATGCATTAGCATCTCAGTGTTGGCCCGAGAGAGAACGGGGCGGACTCTGGCTACATTTTTTAGATGGTAAAACCCTATTTTTGTGATATTTTTGATGTGTGGAAAAAAAGTCAGCTCAGAGTCAAAAATCACGCCCAGATTTTTTACTTGTAATGAGGGATTAAAAGATAAAGATTGTAGTTTGGGTAAAAGTGTCTCTCTCTGGGCTTCAGGACCGATGACTAAAACCTCAGTTTTGGCCTGGTTAAGCTGGAGAAAGTTTTCTGCCATCCAGGATCTGATGTCTGAAATACAGTTAAAAAGTGCATCCATTGGCCTTGAGTCACCAGGAGACACAGAGATGTACAACTGTGTGTCATCAGCGTAACTGTGAAAGTTGACTCCATGTCTCCTGATGACCCCACCAAGAGGGAGCATGTATAGGTTAAAAAGCACAGGGCCCAAGATTGATCCCTGAGGCACACCACATGTGACTTTGTGAACCCTGGAGGAGCAGGTATCCAGACTTACCATAAATGTCCTGTCTGTGAGGTAGGAGGTGAACCATCTGTGAACAGCACCAGAGAGGCCGAGCTGCTTCAAACGGGATAAAAGAATAGTGTGGTCAACTGTATCAAACGCAGCACTGAGATCCAGGAGAACCAACACTGTCATCTTCTTTGAGTCATAATTTAATCTAAGATCATTTAAAATCTTTAAAAGAGCCGTCTCTGTGCTGTGGTTCACCCTAAATCCAGACTGAAATTTCTCAAGGACATTTTGTGCATTTAAAAAGTCAGTGAGCTGAATAAAAACAAGCTTCTCTAAAACTTTGCTTAAAAATGGTAAGTTAGATACCGGTCTAAAATTGTTAAGATCATTACAATCCAAATCGCTCTTCTTCAGCAGAGGCCTCACCACTGCCCCTTTGAAGGCAGCAGGGAAGACCCCCGTCTGAAGAGAGCGATTCATCATGTTTAAAAGCTCTTCTCTAAAAAATTCATAAAATGGCTTAAAAAATGAGGTTGGGACCGGGTCCAAAAGACATGTGGTGGGCCTCACAGAGGAGAAAACTTTATCAAGTGTCCCAGCGTTAACCAGGTCAAAACTGTCCAGTGCTTCCTCCGATGAAGGCAGACACTCGGGTACGTTAAAAATCATGTTACTTTGAAGGGATAAAATATTGCTTCTTATAGTGTCTACCTTCCCCATGAAGTGGTCTGCAAATGCTTCACAAAGAGCAACTGTTGGCTTAAAAGTGGGTTTGTTAAAATCAGGGTTTAAAATATTGTCTATTGTGGAAAAGAGAACCTTTGGATTGTTTTTGTGGTCATTAATTATTTTTGAAAAGTAGTTATTTCGTGCATTTCTGAGTGCATTATTGTATATTTTTTGCTGGTCTCTGAAAATTTCATAATTTATGGTTATTTTGTTTTTCCTCCATCTCCTTTCTGCCATCCTGCATTTCCTTTTGATTTTTTTCAGCTCCTCGTTTCTCCATGGGGCAACAGATTTGGTATGAATGGTTTTGTTTTGAGCGGGGCAAGAGCATTGAGGGCTGTCTGAAGTCTACTGTTAAAATTCTCAACAATAAAATCACAGGAGGCAGTTAAAACAACAGGAGGACATTCCTCTAAAACACCAAGAAAATTTGCAGCCACTTCAGGGGTTAGATGACGTTTCCTCATCGTCCTTGCCGAGGTCTCCCGCTCGAGACCTCGGCAAGGACGACAATATGATACGATATAATACGGTACGATAAGATACAACATGATACGATACGATACAATACGATACGATTAGATACAATATGATACAATACAATACGATACGATAAGATACAATATGATACGATACAATACAATACGATAAGATACAATATGATAAGATACAATATGATATGATACAATACGATACGATACAATACGATACGATACGATAAGATACAATATGATACGATACACCTATTGTTGGATGTGTCTGAAATTTGTTGTGCATCACATCAGCCAGATGCTAACACAGGACAATAAACAAAGGACATTAAACACTACAGGTCAACAACCAAACGGAACACACATGAACTCATTTCCTTCCATCATCACCGCCTTCCTCCTGAAAGCTCACCTAGACACAAGAAAGACTAAACTTCTACCACGTTCCTCAAAGTTCGAAGTTCAGCTGTAAAATTGATGAATGAAAAAAATTTTTCTATTTAACCTCATAAGCCCTAGCCATATTTTCAGAAAAAAATGCAGAACAAGACGTACACAAAGTAAATGAAGAATCGCTCCACAATAATAATGTTAATTTTCATGTTCTTGGTATCTAGGGACATCTGGAGACTTCAGAGAATGTGTTTCCAGTGTTAAAAGTATTGTATCTGTTACAATTTCTGAGTAAATTACAATAATATAGAGGAAAATTGTGAAATTTCTATGCTCGCCTCTTGTTTTTTATTATTTGGCAGATGGTAACACCATGCTAATGATTTCATGAAGACAGATGCTATTTATTACCTTCGGTTACTCCTTGACAGCAAATGTAGCAAATTTGAAAGAGTTTGAGTAAAAGAAAAATATTTTACACAAGTTTTAGGAAAGCCTTCACCAAGTCAAATCCACCAGGGATCAGATTGGCTCAGTTTGGCTTTTAGTTTTACACCAAGCTATGAAACTGAAGACAGTAACTATGATATAGGAGTGAATACATTATGAAATATATACATTAGACCAAAAGAGAGACATGCAGTGAAAATATGAAAAAAATGTATTGTAGATTGCCTTGGTTTAGTGCAAATTTTGGTGATCTGTTCATATAAAAAGGTAAATAACTGGCATGTCAACACAAATTTGCATGTCAACTAGCATGTAATCACGAAGGTAATCAACAAAAGTAATCACAATTTAAAAAAGAGCACAAGAACTCACTTATAGACCATCCAACCTTCACGTTGGAAAAAATATCTCCATTCGAACCAGCAAGTTGCAGCTGTTTGAGTCAGGAGGGACTGGTAACTCTACGACTGGCTGCTGCTGTATCTCTGCTAACATCTCCGCTAATATGTCCGCTAACATCTCCGCTGTCTTCGTCATGTACATCTTTTTTTCCAACCAAACATCGTTTTCCAAACTATATAAAACTTCAAATAAAACTATCCAACTCAAAACATCTTGGCAGACACAAACAAAAAACCAGTCCGTCACACTTATCCTTCCGCTCTGCGTCAAAGCCCTATTGCAAAACAACCTCCAGTCTTTTAGCCACAGAGAAAGGTTACCTGGGTAATGTAGTTCACCAAAACCTTGGTATCATTTGATTCAGTAGCTTCTTTGCTTTCTTAGGACTACAAAATCCGCCATGCTCCGGCAAAGTTTTATAGCAATATAAACCGATAATTTCTGCTAATTTAACGTCTTAAATATCTTGTACTGAGCCCATTAAGTTTAAAAGTCGTTTCTAAACATTAATTAACATTATTTTTTGCACTAAAATCCACTTTTAATCAGCAGTGCCCTGTTTAATTATTGTTTAATAGGCGATGAGCATGCATGTAAGTTGTTGGCCCGTATAAGGGCCCATAGGGCTTAATTAGCTTCATTGGACTTTGGGACCCAGTATCATCTTCTGGATGGAAGGAGCTCAGAGTCTGTGTATAAGACATGGTTTGGGTTTGATGTTATATTCTTTGCCAGTCTTGGCATATTTTTCTGATAAGATGGTTTATAAAGCTGATGTGTGATAATCTTGGAGTATATTTTTCGTTGTTGTAGTTTTGATCTGTCCGTTACAAGTTAACTTTTGCAGCAGGTGGAATTGCAGAACTGTTGGTCGGACATCATGGCAGATGTGTAAACAGCAGAAGAAAGACCATCGGCGTCAGAGGAAGTATAGCCTTTGTTTTATTTTTTTACAGATCATTTCGATGTGATCTTTCCAGGATAGTAGCTTGGAAATGTTCTTGTTTGAAAATAATTTTACCTACTTAGATAGTGCATTACAGTTGAACTAGTCATTTTGTGGTTTGAGACAAAAACAAACGAGTTTGAAATGGCTTTATTTCACACATCGTTATGGATCAATCTTTCAGTTTCACTCATCGTGTTGTCTGTCTTCATACACAGCGCATTCATCATTTCATGCATGCCGTTTGCAGCGTGTATCTGAATGAATTACTGCATCACGTTGCCAAAACACCAGACACGTGGTGATGCATGCAGTTGTCTAATACAGGATGAGTCAGGGTGAAGTACAGGTTATCCCAGATGCTTCATGAAAGGCGCTTTCTCTCTCTTTCTGTGCTCGGCCACATCAATCTGAGCTGGCGATGTTGCTGTCAGCACTGCTGCATGATTTACAAGCTGTTTGGAGTTCCCTTTCTGGACTGCGATGTTTTACACCCTGATATTTCCTTATCCTGGAAGGGCAGGATAGATAGTGACACCCAACATTTGCAGCGAGTCGTGCGCGTGGCTGTCTCTGCCGGCAGTGAACAGTCCTCCGGGAATCCCCGCCTGCTTCTATAAGTTGTGTTGGATGACTGATGATCAATCTGAGGAATCTATGGCCATGAGATGACGGCCGTATGACAGCTCAGGGTCCTTATCGAGGCTTGCACAGCACAAACAGTGCTGTTTGATGACATGGCTCTAAGTGGAAAATTTACACTATTTCTTGAGGAAGAAGTCAGTTGGAAGCTATTCATTGTACTCCTTCAGATTTTAGCACCTTCATTATATGTTGCCATGGGCAACAAGACCACATACTTCTCCCTGGACACCAGATTTATTTCTGTTGCTATTTCCTGTATCATGTCCTTGTAATAATTCAGTGTTCTGCTTGTTTATCCCTGTCACATATGATCAGTTTTTAGTTTTCATTGCACACAAACACATATATGTGTGTACAGTGTACACATGCTTGTGTGTGTATATTTATGTATATCTATCTATCTATCTATCTATCTATCTATCTATCTATCTATCTATCTATCTATCTATCTATCTATCTATCTATCTATCTATCTATCTATCTATCTATCTATCTATCTATCTATCTATACACTGCCAAAAAAAAAAGTCGCCACCTGGATGTAACTAAGCAAATAGGTACGAGCCTCCTATTGGATAATTACTGCATGGGCGATTATCTTTCAGCTGCAACAAGTTATTTAACCACAACTGGTGCAATGACTTGCTTCTCATTTCCTAAACAACCATGTGGAAAGACACATCCGCGGTCTTGGTAAAGATGTTAGTCTGTCTGAGAAGGGTCAAATCATTGGCATCAAGAGGTGAAAACATCTAAAGAGATGCAGAAACTACTAAAACTGGGTTCAGAACAGTCCAACGCATTCTGAAAAACTGGAAGGATAGTGGACCATCGTCTTCCAGGAAGAAATGTGGCCGGAAAGGCAGATGAAGTGATGCAGCATCATGCCTAGTGCTACTGTATGAGCCTGTGGGGGCAGTGTGATGATCTGGGGGTGCTGCAGTTGCTCAGGTCCAGGTTCAGCAACAGTATGAGCTCAGATAATGAGGTCAGCTGATACCTGAATATACTGAATGAGCAGGTTATTCCATCAATGGATGTTTCTTTCCTGATGGCACGGCCATATTCCAAGATGACCGTGCCAGAATTTATCGGGCTCAGATTGTGAAAGATGGTTCAGGGATCATCAGACATCATTTTCACACATGGATTGGCCCCCACAGAGTCCAGACCTGAACCCCATTGAGAATCTTTGGGATGTGCTGTGGTCAGACTCTACAATCATCATCAAGATCTTGGTGAAAAATTGATGCAACAGGATGCAAATAAATCTGGTGACATTGTAGAAGCTTCTGGAAACACAGCGAATGCTGCCGCAATCAAAGCTAAAGGCTCCAACCAAATGTGAAAGGTTTGACCTTTTTTTTGTTGGCGACTTTTTTTTTTGCCAGGCAGTGTATATGTATATATATATACACTGTATATTTATCTACATTTATTTAATCATGTATAATTATAAGGTATGTAAGATACAATTTGATTTACTTTCTAGTTTAGTACTTTCTAGGATAGTCTCTGACGTGAGTTATCGCGTAATTTTGGAGAGAGATTTGGACACAAACACCAAAACAAACAGCAATCTCCAGGTAATGTAGATACTTTTGTTCCTGTCTCCTCTCTAGTATGATGTCGGACACTAATTGAGACTATCCGAGCCCTTCAGTGTGGAAAAAAGCAGGTTTTTAGGGTGAACTTAGACTGCCTGCCCGGATAAATACTGCTATCTGGAAAATTCCTTTCTCCATCACTCACCTATATGAAAGGACATATGAAAACACACCCACAGGTAAAAAAAAAAAAAAAAAAAAAAAAAAAAGCGGAATCCCCCTTTAAATAAAATAATAATAAAATAAGTATGTATCGGCTGCAGGTGCCATTCGGCGTACTGATGGTGCCATTTCCAGATGCAGATGCTCAGAAACTGTAAGTACAGACATGAAGGATCTGATTTACAGTCTCACTTGTCACCGTCCCTGGAGAGCTGTTTGTAACCTGGACTACCACACACACACACACACACACACACACACAAACACACACACACACACACACACAGCCATCTTTACAGAATAAAACTAGATCACCCTTTATTCGTACCTAAAGGGAAGTTATATCCACCAAAAGTATGATTATGAGATATAGTGTGATAATGTAAAAACACACTGCATGTCATGAGAATATCTATCTATCTATCTATCTATCTATCTATCTATCTATCTATCTATCTATCTATCTATCTATCTATCTATCTATCTACCTAATGTGTGTATCTAGCTTTCTAAGCATACTTATGGAGAGCTGTTTTGCAGGAGAGCAGCTCCTCATCTCCGTATAAGAAGGATTGATCTTCACATTACTGTCAGAGCTCTGCAGTTTGGTAACTAGCTGACCTACACACATTCACAAACACGTATTCAGCAATCTGCTGTTATGGAATATGTCTGCTAATGACAGTTCGCCACATACACAGTCATGTTGCATGAAATGCAATGCCATCTCTAAGTTAATGTTAGTCGTGCCTACACATTTATATATTTATGAAAAAGGATCCAGCTCATTTTTTTACATTTGCCAGGCTGAATTTAAAGGTATAGTCCAGAGTCCCCCCCACCGTTTCTGTTTGCAAACAGTATTCAAACTGAGCTCAAACTATTCAGCTTCAAGCCTCCTTCAGAGCTCAGAAGCAGGTAAAAGCCAAACTAATATTAGCCCTGGTTTTCCAACGTGCACTATCTAAAGCTCTTACCTTTTCTTCGGTGCATCCGCCGTTTTCTTTCTTTCTTTGTTTTTCCTTTGAGAAATGTATCCCCGTGGGGTACATCCATTGACATAATGCATTCCCTAGCCCCCTACCCTAAACCTAACGCCCATAACTGATTGCCTAATCCTAACCAAAACCTAATTGCAACTTAATCTCTAAAACCTAATCTTGACCCTCAAAATGGGGTTTGGACCCGTGGGGACCGGGAAAATGTCCACACGAGGGCAAGACGTTCTTACGGTCATGGTAAAATACGGAAAATGGTCCCCATAATGTAGCATAAATATGCACACACACACGCACGCACACTCACGCAAAATTCAAAAATTTGATTCAGTTCGATACTTTAGTGTCACGGTTCTTTTTTTTTAACCATTGTGCTTTCTGTCCACAATGGCTTGCTATCAGGGTGGTACTTAATATGAAGAACCAAAGTAGCTCCAAACACCAGACCTGAATGTAGTCAAATATGTAGTTTAACGCAGATCCACTGAGTTTTCAGCACAAAGCTAATCGTCAGGAGACAAGTTGATGAAATAAATGAAAAATTCTCAATTGTTCAACATTCAATACTTGGTGGTCACGGTTTGGTACACACCTGTATTGAACGGTTCGATATGAATACATATATTTTTGTACCCCTAATATATATGTATATATATATATATGTGTGTGTGTGTGTGTGTGTGTATGTGTGTGTATGTACATGTATGACTTGGTAGTAAGCATGCTTATTTCTTCTGTGAGGTTGGCTTAGAGATAAACTGCCATTTTAAAAGGAATTTAACAAATCTTTAACAAGAATCTTGTTCTTAATGTCTTTGCCTGGTTAAATGAAATGAATGAAATGAAAAATACTTTATTCATCCCAGAAGGGAAATTCAGTATTGTAAAAGCTCACTTTTTTTTTTTTTTTTTTTTTAAATAAACAAAAAAAGTCAGTTAGTCTTGTTCTTTAGGGTGATGGTTGCTGGCAGGAATGAATTTCTGTATCTCTCCGTCCTACAGTGAACTTGACGCAGCCTCCCACTGAACACACTCTGTTGATTCTTCACCGTGTTGTGGAGAGGATGGGAAGTGTCCTCCATCATCTTCATCAGCTTGTGCAGCATTCTTTTTTGAACGATCAGCTCCAGCGGCTCCAGAGTTATCCCCAGCACAGAACCAGCTTTCTTGATCAGCTTGTTTAGTTTCTTCAAGTCTCTGGTTCTGATGCTGCTTCCCCAGCAGATGCTGCAAAGCTGATTGCACTTTCCACAACAGACTTGTAGAAGATCTGCAACATCTTGGTGCAAACGTTGAATGATCTCAGCTTCCTTAAGAAGTAGAGTCTGCTCTGACCTTTCTTGTAGATGTAGTCAGTGTTGCATTTCCAGTCGAGTCTGTTGTCCAGCTGAACTCCAAGGTATTTGTAGTTCTCCACCACCTCCACCTCCTCTTCCAGGATGTAGACAGGACTATGCTGCTTATTCTTGCTCCTCCTGAAGTCAACAATCATCTCTTTAGTCTTGCTGGTATTTAAGATGAGCTGATTGTTACTGCACCATTTCACAAACTGACTGACCAGTTCCCTGTACTCGGCTTCTTGTCCATCACTAATACACCCCACAACAGCAGAGTCATCAGAATATTTCTGCAGATGACAGGACTCAGAGTTATACTGGAAGTCTGAGGTGTACAGTGTAAAGAGGAATGGTGAGAGTACAGTTCCTTGTGGTGCTCCAGTGCTGCTGACCACCATCTCAGACACACAACCTTTCAGTCTCACAAACTGTGGTCTGTTTGTGAGGTAGTCGTAAATCCAGGTGGTTGTGGAGGATCCACCTGGAAGTTATGGAGCTTCTCACATAGCAAAGCAGGCTGAATAGTATTAAATGCACTTGAAAAATCAAAGAACATGACCCTCAAAGTGCTGCCTGACTGGTCCAGATTAGAGTGGGCTCTCTGAAGCAGGAAGATGATGGCGTCTTCAACCCCAAGCCCATTACGATATGCGAACTGTAATGGGTCCTGAAAGGTGTTCACTTGCTTGTTGAGGTGAGCCAGTAAGAGTCTCTCCAGGACTTTCATGATGTGAGGTGTCAGGGCAACTGGTCTGTAGTCATTTGGTTCAGCTGGTTGTGGTTTTTTAGGGACTGGAACAAGACAGGATGTTTTCCACAGCACAGGAACTCTGTTCTGTCTCAGGCTGGTGTTAAAAAGGTGCTGGAGAACCGGACATAGTTGTTCTGAGCAGGTCTTGAGAACTCTGGGACTGACACCATCTGGACCTGCAGCCTTGTTCCGGTTCAGTTTCTCTAGTTGTTTCTTGACCTGGTCACAGGAGACAGTCAGGCTGGAGGTGGAGGCGAAAGAGGTCTCAGAATGTCCTGATGTGGAGACAGAGGAGGTCTCAGGATGTCCTGATGTGGGGGAGAGGAGGTCTCAGGATGTCCTGATGTGGGGGGAGAGGAGGCTGTGTTCAGGTCCATGACTGAGGTGCAGGGTGACAGAGTGGAGGTGGGACAGGAAAGCTGTGGGCTCATGGAGGGTGTGTGGTGTGTTGGGTTGTCGGCAGGGGGGGAACTGAACCTATTGAAGAACATGTTCAGTTCGTTAGCTCTGTCCAGACCTCCGTCAGTCTGGTCCCCCTTTAACTTGAAGCCAGTGATCTTCTTCATTCCCGACCACACATCCCTCACGTTGTTCTGCTGGAGCTGGCTCTCCAACTTCTTCCTGTCGTCCTCCTTCACTTCTTAGTCTGTGTTTTCAGTTGTTTTTGTGTGGTCTTCAGTAACTCCCTGTCTCCATCCCTGAAAGCTTTCTTTTTGATGTTCAGCAGTTTTTTCAGGTCACTGGTGATCCAGGGTTTGTTATTGGGGAAGCACCTCACTGTTCTTGTTGGAACGATGTTGTCCACACAGAAGTTTATGTAATCTGTCACACACTCAGTCATGGTGTTGATGTCATCTCCATGAGGTTCACAGAGGACATTCCAGTCTGTGGCCTCAAAGCACCCTCTCAGAGCATCTTCAGCCTCAGTAGACCAGGTTTTAATCGTCCTCCTAATGACTGGTTGCTGCTGAACGATGGGCTTGTAGGTGGAGGTGAGAAGAACCAGATTATGATCTGATCTTCCTAAAGGAGGCAGGGCAGAGGAGCTGTATGCATTCTTAGTATTTGCATAAAATAAGTCCAACATCTTATTTTCTCTGGTGGAGCAGCTGACAAACTGCTGGAATAATGAATAAATAAAAATAATAAATAAAGGTTGGATAAAAATAAAATGAATAAATGTGCGTCTGTGGGGATAGATTCCATTTTGCAGCCAGCCCCTAGTGGATGAGGGGGAACTGCAATTTTTGCTGCTTGGTTATACTGCTTCAGGTGGCACCTGGAGGACCAATCAGAGTTTAGGGATTATCCCTACTAAGATGTAGAGCAAGGTGCAAACATCTGCAGAGAACAGTTAAGCAATGCAGAAGTGGCAAAAAATTGCAGTTCACCATTTGTCCACTAGGGGCAGGCTCCCCACAGAGTCTAAGACAGGGCTGTCCAATTCAGTCCACGAGGGCTGCAGTCCTGCAGGTCTTCAGTGTCTCCAATCTATTTGAGTCAGGTGTGTTGAAGCAACTGGTCTGTGGCAAAGACTCCCGTGTTAAAAAAGGCCAACGTCACAGCAGAAATAAACATATGGCAGAAATAAACATGTTTGCAGCTGAAATAAACATGTTTGCAGCAGAAATAAACATGTTTGCAGCCTGGTTCCAAACATCATTTTAGGTTTAATAGGTCGAATTTACCTTCATGTCAGCTGTGAGGGGGGTGGGGGGTATTTTTAACTCATCTGTTTAGATGTTATTTAGTCTGGAAATTACACATAAAAAACAAGCATGAGTAAGTAACATGCTGCTATTTTTACACTTGTTTCCACCAAATTAGTCTGTTTTCTCGTCGTATCAGTAACATTCAGGCTTGTGTGGTGTTGCTTTAGACGTGTTATGTTGGAAGTGTTTCTGAGTTCAGTCATTCAGTTACAGTATGTCCGGTGGCACGCAAAAAACGTAATAAAACAATAAAGAGCTAAATAAACAGATCGTGCACCCAACAGTTCGGTACAGGTGCTGAAGCAAGAGTAGTTTAAGATTTTATTTGTTTTTGAGTCTTAATGGTACTGCACCACCTTACCTCTTGGAACTTCTGAATACTTCCAGCCCAGTCAGAGCACTGAGGTCAACGAACCAGATGCTCTTGACGGTCCCTTAAACCAGGCTGAAAGGTGGGGGTGATGGGGCTTTTTCTGTTGCTGCTCCTCGGCTTTGGAACAGCCTGCCCCTCACCATCAGATCTGCACAGTCGTTGATCATTTTAAATCACTGCTGAAATCTCATTTGTTTTCACTGGCCTTCCACCCAGCTTGAGACTGCCACATTTCTATTTAGATTTTCTATTTTTGTATTTTTGGTTTATGTGCTTGTGTTTTTATTCTGTTTTTATTTCTGATTTAATCTTTTATTCTGTACAGCACTTTGGTCTACTGAGGTTGTTCTTAAATGTGTTCTATTAATAAATGTGACTTGACTTGACTAGTGTACCGATCGGTTCGGCACAAATGCACGTACCGTTGCACCCGTACGCACTACCCCCGTTTTGTTTGTTCACATTACAGTTGAGGGCAACTGAGGCCGTCTTCAGCTCTGGTTTTCAACGTGAGGTCGTCATAGTGAAGTTTTGTGGAGTCATTTGTTTGTGACACACACACACTGGACAGCAATGGAGGAAGCTGAGCTTGTGATTTACCTGCTGTTCATTTTATCATCTCCGTTGACCACGGTGTTGTGGGTGTTTAGCTGGTAGACGTGAGGAGAATGCCCCCAATAACTACAGCAAGACAAATCTGAACTCTGTGAACTCTGAAAATATACTAAATGACGTCGTTTCCAGTAAATTCTGGATGCTACCCACTCAGGACACTTGGATTACATTGGACGAGCAGTATGGAGGAATATTGACAAGTTTTTGTGGACTTTTATGGACCTTTTTGTCTCTGTGAACTCCATTATATGAAAGTTGGGGGGAAACGAGAAGCCTTCCTGATCACCGGCTGCATTTGAGATATTAAAAAAGTGCTCCAGAGTCTTGCTCAGCATGAGGGGAAGTGGAAGATAAAGTTACATCATTCTGTGGGTGGACTATCCCTTTAAGTAGGATGAACAAATGAACGAGTACTATTGTCCCGTGAGTTCAGAGGTTCAAAGTTTTCACTTTGCTGATGTCTGGGTAGCGAGTTGCTCGCACACGGCCTGTAAAGTGTTCAGAAAACCTCCCAATAACTAACGGAGAGTTAATTTTGAACTCACAGGACAATAGTACTCATAGGTTCGTTCATTCTACTTAAAGTATTGATTAAATCAAGGAGCTTTGCTGCAGATAATGTCTTATAGAGGCCAGTTCATTCTGCCCCCTTCACTGCCATTACATGGATATACGTGGATCTACGGCAAATCTAAATATCATCCAAAGTAGTCAGAGTGATGCAGGATTGTTACTGAAGAGTAAACACATGTATAAATTCCTAGAAATAAGGCCCAGGCTGAAACAAACAAAAGTTATAACCCTTTAATAACCCTTGTCCACCCTGCTATTTTCTCTGACCACCCCTAAAAAACAACCCTGACACGATCAAAAAATGAGGACCTTTAGAGGAGGCTACATTATTTTTACCCTTTGCATTCATCTTTCCATTACTGTGTAAATATTGATCTGATTGATGCTTTTACTGTTGAATCAATGAGAGGTGGGATCATGGTGTGTGTGTGTTAGGTGTCTGTTTGTGTGCAGTAAGGATGGAGGGAAGGAAATTTATTTTTAATGTGAAGTTCAGCAGGAAGAGGGCTCTCAATAGGACCCTGCTTAGCAAGTCTAAATTTAGCATGAAAGAGATGTGAGTGTTGCATTTTTAATGCGTTCACAGAGAAAGTGGCTTAACTTTTCATCACCGTGCATCAGACTTCCCACAACTCGATTTTCCTCATCTTGAGTATGTGTGCCAGAAATTGCACCTGAAGCCATTTAGCAATCAAAGATAGGAGTAATAGCGATGTTTTCTCTGATGCTATTTTGAGGGTTGTTTTGACAGATGTGGGTCCTCTCTGAAAGCTATGTCAAAGTTTAATCAGCTGGGGAAATTTTAGAGCCTTTAAAGGCATTTGACAGTCACAAGCTTGACCTAAAAAACGTTTTTCCTGGCGTTCTGTACAAGGAGCATAAGGTTGGAAAGTTTTCTGATACATAATGGAATTAATTGTGTAGAGGCTGCGTAGCTCAGGGCTCGTATCGGACACTGTATGACTCATGTTGGACTTTTTAATGCCAGTCTGAACAGAACAAATCCAGCTTATGCTGTTCTAAACCAGATACATATCCGATCTGTTTCAAAGCAGATGTAACTGGTCATGTGAACAGTCATGACACATTTCATCTGACTTTGAGGTGACAGAAGTTCGACCCATTTCTGTACATGATTGCACATCACCTGATGCACATGTCCATGTTTGCCTTTGTAAAACAGCGTGCAGCGGATGACATCATGTCTACAGCAGTGTACAGTTAATGCTGAAGTCTGATGGAGGTCGCATGGAAATGAAATGAACGGCCGTGCAAACGAATTGGATTCGAGCGTCCAGACTTGCAGTGACTTGTGACAGACTATTTCTTCACATTTCATGCCATAGCTTACTTTAAAATCAGTTAGCAGCCTTGTTAGCATACTGTTAAAATTAAACTGGATCATGTAGCGTGACCTTAATCAGCGCTAAGTGATGTTTTTTTGCATCTTATGTATTGATGTACAGTATAGTGCCTAAATCCACTCACTACACACTAAATATGAACTGATATCCCTGCATTACCATAAAACTAATAGGAAGAGTTAATAATTATACTGGAATCTAATCATATACTGTAATTAGATTCATGAGAGATTTTGCTCCATATTGACATGATAGCATCACATGGTCACAGCAGATTTGTCAGCTGCACATCCGTTATGAGAATCTCCAGTTCCACCACATCATGATGAGAATCTCCCGTTCCACCTCATGGTGATGAGAATCTCCCGTTCCACCTCATGGTGATGAGAATCTCCCGTTCCACCTCATGGTGATGAGAATCTCCCGTTCCACCTCATGGTGATGAGAATCTCCCGTTCCGCCTCATGGTGATGAGAATCTCCCGTTCCACCTCATCATGATGAGAATCTCCAGTTCCACCACATCATGATGAGAATCTCCCGTTCCACCTCATCATGATGAGAATCTCCCGTTCCACCTCATGGTGATGAGAATCTCCCGTTCCACCTCATGGTGATGAGAATCTCCAGTTCCACCTCATCATGATGAGAATCTCCCGTTCCACCTCATGGTGATGAGAATCTCCCGTTCCGCCTCATGGTGATGAGAATCTCCCGTTCCACCTCATCATGATGAGAATCTCCCGTTCCGCCTCATGGTGATGAGAATCTCCCGTTCCACCTCATGGTGATGAGAATCTCCCGTTCCACCTCATGGTGATGAAAATCTCCCGTTCCACCTCATGGTGATGAGAATCTCTCATTCCGCCTCATGGTGATGAGAATCTCCCGTTCCACCTCATGGTGATGAGGCCAGTGTCTGTATTTTGTGTGTCTCATCTACACTGATAGGCATGAAGTAACATAAAGGTTTGCTGACATTTTCTCCTTCTAGCTGGTTGTATTCTCACATGAACACACAGAAATAAGGACACTCCATATTGTATTGAGAAGTAAACATTGAATAATATTGCAGCAAAGTTTTACCAGTGGCCTTCTCCTGCAGGCAGTAAAACAGCCTCATCAATGCAACCAGACGAAAACAGAGTTAAAATATGGATGTGCAGATTGCAGCAGAAACTCAACAACAGCATACTTTGCATGCAAGATGGCTTAAAGATGCATATGACCGTATTTAATGTTTCATACCTCAAGGCGGTTCCAGCAAATGTGCTTCAACCCTTGCCAGACTCCTACTCAAATCCTGGAATAATGTTGCAGATAAACCCCTCAGCTTTCACCCCTTTTTATCATTTCATGAAAAAGAAAGATTTTTTTTTTTTTACTGTTCAGCTCTAGAATAATGTGCAGCATTAAATGTAGAAGTTGGAAAATTTTGCTGTGGTCTTGCTTGCAGCTTTTTTAGGATGAACATTGTGTGTTGAAACTGGGAAGTTTCTCACCCCATTTTGAGAGCCGGTGGGCAGAACTGGAGCCTGAGAACAGCTTTTGCCATTTGAACCATGGGGCTTCTGGCTGTCAGATAACAGGCAGTGTTTACGATTAGATCTGGACCAGGTTCATTTAGAATATTTTAGATATAACGGCAGCAATTTAGGAAATACCTGAAATGGTTCAGGTCAGATATTCTGGTACTGCGTGGGTTTTAGAGGTTAAAGTCTTGAGTTGATTTCCTCTGGTGTTCAGGATTTAATTTAATGTTACACGAGGTGAGAAGCGGTTGTCCACTGGTTGGCATCTGGTCATGTTTTAGTTTTAGCATGGTCTTTGTGTTGAGGTAAGCTGTTGGATGGATCAGGAAACACTTGAACCTGCACATCAACCTGAAAATTCTCACATTTTCTAGAGTGTGACGTCCATCTCAGTCCCAGAGGCCAGAATACAGTAAAAATATATTCTAGGAAAATAAATATCCATTTACAAAAATGACCAACATTAAATAAATACTGCATTACTGTATATCTGCTTTATGTATGAGATAATAAGGAAAGAGCATCACTGCCACTTGGACAAATCTATAATCTGATTGCTGGTTTGGAAAAGCTAACAGAGTAATGGTGCTGAGGTGGAGCTCCCAGCATGCACCAGGTCATTGAATGAGGTTTTATTTTCAGTCATATTTTTTTCCTTTTAAATCTGTTTATTGAACATTTTGGTTAAACAAATACATCTCACAGATTCATTCAACATGCAGAAAAGATCCCAACCCCACCCCCACACTCAAAAATAGAGGTACCAATTTACTTAAAAGGGTCCAAAGCTTGTTGCTGGGGGGGTTCGTTTCTAAAAGACATTTCTGTACCTTCATGGTCCATTTTTGTACCTTATCAAGCTGTATGAGTTAATAAAGTACAATTAAACCAATTAAAGATGATGAATAAAATTCAATAAAATAGAGATTATGACAACAATCAAAGATGCTAATAATAAATGAATAATTATCATAGAAATATTAGGCCAAACACATATGTAATTATACATATAATTATTACTATTATTATTATGAAAATCATAATATAATAACTATAATTATACTACTGTTTAGAAGTACTGCTATTTATAGTTATTGTTGGGTTGAAATGGTACAAATTTGTACTTTCTATTACTTTGGACCCTTTTTCATAGTATATAGGTACTTCTGGCCTCATAAAGACCAATATTGTACTTTTGAGAGAACATTTGTAATAAATGTACCTACAGGTACAGAAATGTTCCTGTCTCGTACCTGTTTCTGAGTGTGTATGGTCCTGTATCTGACACAAACAAACAAGCAAGCAAACAAATAATAAGAAAATAATATTACTGTATTATAGGTAAAATGGAGAAAAAAGAATAAGAGGAAAGGAAAAAGAAATGGACAAAAGTGATACCTGAAGTAACTTGTCTTCACCAAATACAAATGCCAACCAATTATCTACAATATAAATATGTATTTTCTTATGATTTATCCTGTCAACTCTTTGGCAAGTATGTACTTGGACTCTTACATTAGCTTTAGTATTCGCTAGCATGTTAGTGCATTTATGTTTAAAGTAAATTAAAGGGTTTTATGATAAAATATCATATTCATAGTTTTACATCGGTTGTATCACCTGATATTAAAAGTGTAGCAGAGAAAAGCTAAATTTATCCATATTTTATAGAGAATAACAAACCTTTTTACTCACCAGTAAAGTCTACTTGGGATCCTCTGGCTGCAGGATGAGCTACTTATTTGAATTAGATCATGCCAAGCGTTTTTTTTTTTTTTGCTGTTGTTTGTTTTTTAAAAAAATTATTATCATTAAAACATCATATTAAAACACTTTCTTAGTATTCTTATTTGCTCAGACGGTTGCACCACCCCCGACATTTTAGGGGTTTGTCATGTCAAAACATAAAAAAATATATTTTTGGAATGTGCTGAAAATGGATGAAACTAGAAAATTTTTATAGAATAAACTGATGCATGTAATGGATTTATCTGATTATTTTTAAAAAAGCAATGACACACTCGGACACAAAAATATGCACGTCATGTCGATGACCCACATCTCACCATAACAACCCACCCAGCAACAGCAGAGTTAACAGCTGCGATCGTTTTTCTTTTTTCCGTCATCATCATGCTTCGGTTGATTAATAAAACAACCACATGGAGAAGACGTCGCCATGACGACTGCCGAGAAGCCTTCGCAACCGTCTCATCATTATCTTGGCTGAGCTAGCGTGGCTAGCCTGGCTAACGTTCCAAACAAATGTGTAACCTGTACATTTGTGGGTTTTCTTCTCCGAGTCCCGTCCTTGTTTCATCCAGTACACGAATAATGACGTACAGCTCTCTCACCCTTTTCTCTGGCCCCTCCCCAGCAAGTCAGCATCAGACGTCCCACGCTCTGAAGGGCTACATCCGTACCCCCTACCCCACCTTATGTCCGCTACCCCCACATGCACAGATGAACTGGGACACCACTACCTTCATGGTAACACAAAATTTAGGGGTAAGGCTAGAAAGCAGGGCCAGGAGGTGTGTTGGGACGAGCCCAAAGCGCCCCCTCTGGTGGAAACTCATAGACCACCATGGTAATAAAAAGTTATTTCTTGCTAGCAGAATAATAAACTGCAGTTTTTATGGAGCGACATCAGCCAAATATTGATTTGAATGTGAGGATTGTGGTTCCTTCACCCCCTCCTCTGTTTTTATCGGGCTGGAATGGTCTCCTGCAGCAGGACCTCCTCCTGTGATATTGGCTCATCTGTCATCCCCCACCTGTGACATGCCGGCGCTAGTAACTGCTGTCCTGACGGGGAGAATCCAGAGCAGGCGGGGGCAGCCAGCACGCTCGCTTACCATGTGATGGATGTGTGTGGGGGTGTGTTCGCCCCTCACGCTTTACAGCAGTAATTTAGTTTAATGACCTGCTGGTGTTTTGTTGTGGCCCAGGGAAGGAGAAAAGGGCAAAGGCAGCCGGGACCTCCATTACAGGGGGCCCGTGGTCACTTTTTCCTTCTTTCCTTTTACAGCCCGCCTCCCTTCACAGCAGAAAAGAGCCTGCTGGACAGACGGTGACAAACTGCCCTCTTCCAAACCTCTGAGTGTTCTACCTGCAGTGGGGAGAGGCTCCTGCCTGGTCATCTTTCATTCAGTCTTCTCCGGCTCCTTATGCATCCCGTATTCCTAACTCACTGGTCCCGTGTTGGAACGGACGGGGGGGGGGGGGGGGGACTTAGACGGAGCTCCGAAGCTGTTTCTCTGTGCAGAAGGTCACTGGTGTTACTGGGGAAAATGAACAAAGGTCATCATGTCCCATGATGATATTTATTGTTGGAGGATGACCTGAAGGGAACAGCCGGTTCTGTGGTCACGAGTCCAAGAGCAGTCTTTAAAGGGGTAGTTCAGAATTTTTGACGGAGGGCTTCATTTTGAGTCAGCCAGGGTATTCCAGCATTTATCACTGGAGACAGATTCAAGGCAAGTTCATTTGTATGACACATTTCATGTAAAGGACAATTCACAGTGCTTTACATAAACCGTTATAAGCATTACTGCGGGTGCAAAAGGGGGAAAAAAAGTAGAAGCAGGATTTAAAATTCAAAACATTAAAAGCATTTAAGATTAAAAAGAGAGAATATAGAGATGTTCAGATTTTAACTTTTGAATAAAGTTGAATAAAGGATGCTGGGAGGAAACTTTTTTATGGATCGGTGTGGGTGTGTGTGTGCGTGCATGTGCGTTTGCGTGTGGAGATGGGAGTCATATCGTGTGGTAATGTGTAGGGCAGGGATCCCCAATTCCGGTCCTCGAGGGCCGGTGTCCTGCAGGTATTAGGAGCTCCCTTGCTGCAACATACCTGACTCCAATCAGTGGGTAATTAGCAATCATGTGCAGAGCTTGACATCAAGCTCTGCACATGTCACAAGGTGTGTTGCAGCCGGGCAGCTCATAATACCTGCAGGACAACGGCCCTCGAGGACCGGAATTGGGGATCCCTGGTGTAGGGGGACGCTGGTCTGGTAGTATGGCTGGAATAATCATGGCTCACGGAAACACAGGTGCTCTGCTTGCATCGCTGTGTTAACACTCAGGCCCAGTTTAACATTTCCACGTGTAGTTTCACGTATTTCAGAGCTAAAGAGAGATGGAACGGCTTTTCCCTTCAAAGCTGTTCAGCACTAAGCGGCAGCCGTGCGTCCTTCTCCCTCCTGCTTCTTCCTCTCTGATTTCAGTGTGTGCTGAGCAGCAGTAACAGCTAAAGTTTTGTCCTACAGCTCAAAGCAATATTAAATTTATGCAGAAGTAGGGCTCGGCGATATATCAATATTTACATATACTGTTATATCGTCATATTATTTGTGCAAATGTTTTTGTTTTATTTTGTTGCCAATGACCTGGCTGCACCTTGGCTGACAATAATGGTGTCACCTGATTATTTAAACCGTCTGGAAGACGATAGGGATGTAACGATCACTGGCAAAATGATGAACCATGATGAAAGGATTCCCAAGGATTAGTAATACCATTTGATTAGCGATAAAACCGTGATTGATTACTGCACTTTGGAAAACTCTGTGATGCTGCTTATTGCTGGAAAAGCAGCAGCAGTCCCAGTTTGCAATGTTTGATTTATGAAAACATGGTGGAAGGCAGCGAAGGCGCCCACATGGACAGTTCTGGAGATATTTCCCCTTTAAAAAGTAGACGTCTACACTAGAGATGCAGCCACCCGATACCTAGATCGGATATCGACTCCGATATTGACAAATATAGCTGGAGCAGATATCAGACGAATGTGGCCGATTCAGTCATTTCTGTTTTTATTTATATCATAATAAATGTAGACTTTGTTATTTGTGAATAAATATAATTTTCATTCTGATAAAACCACAATAATAATGATCATTTTGGTCTCAATAACTGTGAAATGAAATTTTCATATCGTTACATCCCTGTAAGACAGTCCTCCCCAAGACTTCTATAAAGAAATCATCAATGGCCGGCCAACTATTTTAAATTATTTCAGTTTAACAAACATTTCTGACAAGAGACCAACTCCGCTGGAGAACAGTGAGCTCACTTCTGGGTTGCAAAAAGATTTAGGTCTCACTTCATCCCTCATCCACTAGGGGCTCTAAAACAAAGCAAATCCCCACTGACTCCCATGTGATATGTAAATAAACATGTGTATTTCCCATGAAATAAACATGTTTACAGCAGAAATAAACATGTTTACGGTAAAAATAAACATGTTTACAGCAGAAATAAACATGTTTACGGTAAAAATAAACATGTTTACAGCAGAAATAAACATGTTTACGGTAAAAATAAACATGTTTACAGCGGAAATAAACATGTTTACAGCAGAAATAAACATGTTTACGGTAAAAATAAACATGTTTACAGCAGAAATAAACATGTTTACGGTAAAAATAAACATGTTTACAGCAGAAATAAACATGTTTACGGTAAAAATAAACATGTTTACAGCGGAAATAAACATGTTTACATCAGAAATAAACATGTTAACAGCAGAAACATGTTTACAGCGGAAAAGATTTGGGGAGTGGATAGCCCAGTGGTAGCGTCATGGGCTTGGGCGCGGAGGACCCAGGTTCGATTCCCCGACACGACTAGACCACTGTGTACCACTGTGGACCCCTGAGCAAGGTCCTGAACCCCCCACCAACTGCTCCCCGGGCGCTTTAAGTAGCAGCCCCCTGCTCTCTGATACTCACAGTACCAACAGAGATTCACCAACAGAGAAACAGGTGAAATGCAGAGCCCTAATTTCCCCTCAGGGGAAAAAAAAAAAAGAAATAAACACATTTACGGCAGGAATAAACATTTGCATCAGAAATGAAAATGTTTACAGCGTAAATAAGCACGTTCACAGTGGAAATAAACATGTTTACAACAGAATAATCATGTTTACAGTTGGAATAAACACATTTACAGCGGAAATAAACACATTTACGGCAGGAATAAACATGTTTACAGCAGAATGAACATTTACATCAGAAATGAACATGTTTACAGCGTAAATAAACACGTTTACAGTGGAAATAAACATGTTTACAGCAGAAATAAACATGTTTACAGCAGAATCAAACACGTTTACAATCGGGTTTAAACATCATTTTGGGTTTTATAGGTCAAGTTTACCTTCATGTCAACTGTGAGGGGGGTGATTTTTTTTTTTGTAACTCATCCGTTTAGATGTTATTTAATCTTGAAATTACACATAATTATGGCTGTGTCCTTTTGATTGACAGGCAGCTGACTGGGTGCTGGTTTTAACCATGGAGGCTAATCGTTAGCTCCCTGCTAGCTCCCAGGAAGGCCTCAGCCTGTAGCAGAGTTGCACAACGTTGGTTTTTAGCTGGTTAATAGCAAGTCTGAGCGTGCTTACCTTTAAACCATCTATCTTCCTTAGTTCCTGTCAACTTAGGATTTTCTCGGTTAGCATTAGCTTAGCTTTTAATTCTTTTTTTTTTTTTTCCCCTCCCCTTTCCTCCCCCACTCTATTGTATCACCCCTAAACCCTACTTCAAACAACCCACAACTTTACCCCCGTCAACACTCCCCAATCCCATCCTCCTCCCGCCCCTCCTGTATAGCCAGTTAGTCCCTGCACATCCACCCCCCAAGTGTCCATGACCCCCCCTCCAAACCCAAGCCTGCACCCCACCCAGGCCGCGACACGCACAATCCCCCAACCCCGCCAGAGCCACCACCCACCCACCCCCCCCCCACCCACCCAGCCGCCCCGCATCCGATCCCCCCACAGATCCACCCCCGCTCCCCACCCAAACCCCCCCCAACCCGACACACACAAACCCCACCAATGCACCCCCACACCCATCCCCCATGCACCCCCACCCACCCACCCACCCATCTCCACACACCCCCACAGGCAACCACACACACACATATTCACGCCCCCCCTCCAGTCACACACCCACCCACACACACCAAGGACGGGGACTACGGGGCCACCAGCCCCCCCCCACGCCACAAGTCCCCCCGCCCCCAGCCCCCGGACCACGCGAGACCAACCCGCACGAGACCACCCGCGCAGGCCAGCCCCAACCAACACAGCAGCCGGGCAGGACAGGCACCCGGCGTGGAAAAGACCCGGCCACCCCGCAACCCCCCACCTCCACACACTAGAGCTGAACGATATGGACTAAACCCCACACCCCGACATCCACGCCAGACACCTCAACATCGACACGACACGACTACGGGTCCACCGAAAACCAAGCACCCCGGCGAAAAGCGCAGCTCCGTCCGCGACCCCCAGAGCCCCACACGCAGGACAAGCACAGGGGAAATCCACATCCCCCATATAGCCGCTCCCGCGACACCAACATCCCGAATGCCCACATCCCGACACAGACACGACAACGATACACCCCCCAGCCCCACCACACACACACCCCCACCGGCACACACACCCGCACGCACACAGCAGAGGCGCCGAGGCGCAGAGCTTAGCTTTTAATTCTTTGCCCCGTGGCTTGGAGTGGCCCTGTCTTTTGCCCATTTTAATTTCTGGGAGTGACGACACACGACACGGCAAGATGGCGACAGTGGGAAACATCCAACTGGCTTCACTTTCCCCTCTGCAGGCGTGACCGGATAATACGTCCATATTTTTAACAGTCTTTGATTTCTAACAGTGTTTTGTCAGTTCCATCACTGAAGTGGAGCTACAGTATACCTTTAAGCTAAACATGTTCCAATAATAAAAAGAAGTTTGATATGAAATGAAACATTCAGACAAAGTAGGGTAGAAATACCGGTATGTATCTCATGTCGTCATCTAAAACAAATATATTGTGATATGATATTTGGTTCATATCACCCAGCCTTAGTGTTGTGTAAAATTCACACACATTTTAGAAGAAAGGAGTTAGAGTGTGCTAGCAGAGTTAGCGAGCTAAACGAGACAGCCATCCATGTTCACATGTGGTGAACTAGCAGTTCCAGTACAAGTATACACATGATAGTAGAAAGGACCTGTTGGTTCTAGTGTATGTAGCCATTATCAGACTAAATGACACCATTAACCATGTTTACACCTCCAGCAGCAGCGCTGCAGAAAAGCAGGGAACTCACAGCTTGTTT
This sequence comes from Atherinomorus stipes, assembly GCA_023101725.1. Classification (NCBI taxonomy): domain Eukaryota; kingdom Metazoa; phylum Chordata; class Actinopteri; order Atheriniformes; family Atherinidae; genus Atherinomorus; species Atherinomorus stipes. The sequence goes on from JALJCO010013173.1 coordinate 24,422, forward strand.
TATGAGAAATGAGTACAATGATCTGACCTTTAGCATCCATAAGCAAACATTTTCACAATTATGTTTTTGTTGTTTCTACTTCGGTTGTCTGGCAAACAACAACTTGGTGTTTAAGGATAATTCCTTTGATTTAAAGCTTTCAGGGTGCGAATTATTCCCATAGATACAGGAGGAGCCTCAGTTTTATTTTAGCATGGATGTGAACAACAGGGCGCTGCTGTCTGATCCTTGTTGCACTCCTCAGTTCTGTTTCTTCCGTAATTGTGATTCCTCTCAAGAGGAAGGTGTGAAGTGTCTGTGATGACACAAGTTCTCTCACTGGGAAGCAGACTTGATCATAACACTGACAGGGTATCCACCTTGATGCCTCTAAATCTGGTCTCTTGAAGGATTTAACCAACACATTTTACTTTTGCACCCCTGTAAGCAAAATCATTCAATAACCACAAAAAGGGTTGCACTGAAAACAATCTTCATGTCTGTTGAGATATTCAACATGAATTTAAAGAATTTCTAAAAATTTATACTGTGGAGCATCAATACCAACCTGTACTGTAGACTAGTTCTCAAGACCGGTCTTGGTCTCGAGAGTGGCCTTTAGACCACTTATTCGTGATCTTGGTCTTGTCACAGGCTCGGCAGTCTTTGGTCTTGGTCTTGTCTTGGTCTCCGGTCTCTCGGCCTTGCAATGTCTTGAACTGGCCGAGCAGTCTCAAAGGGATTTGTAACCTATAATATCCAGGCAGGCACTGTTTTATTTTATTTTCTATCATTATTCACCCCCTTGAAGTATCAATAAAGTACCAAATAATAAAATCTCATATTACTAAGCAGCTGAGCCCAGTATGCTGCTTAGGTTCTACAACTCATGAAAAATGGCCAAAAAATCAGTTTTTTTTGGTCTCAGTCTTGAACTGAACTAGTCTTGGTCTTGATACTCTTGTCTTGGTCTCGGTTTAGGAGGTCTTGACTACAAGTCTACTGTACTGTACCTGATTTAAGGAAAGGTCATGTATCCCACAACAGTGGATTTGGTCTGTCAAGGATAACTTTGAATCCCCCGTGATCATACATTTACATAACTTTGTCCGTGGCAGGACGGGGTTGTGCACGCGCTGGTGTCCGTGTATTTAAATGTCATGTGTTGTCTACATTTTCGTACTTTCTCACCACCTCGATCAGCTGTTTATTTAAACTATCTGTTCAACCTGCATCTGCAGAAATTTGGAGGTGACAACTCTGCTTCCAGCGTCTCCGTGTTAACCCCGCCCACCTCGAATGTCCGGCCAATCACACAATACTTCTCGGAGCTCCACTTGAACAAAGTTCTGCAGAGAAACTGGAGAAACGTTGCTGGTCTGATGAGTCAAGATCAAGGCTTCAGGCTGCTGCTGGTGTAATGATGTGGGGGTGATTTTCTTGGCCCACTTTGGGCCCCTTAGCACCAACGTGGCAGTTTAACCACCACAGCCTACCTGAGTATTGTTGCTGACCATGTCCATCCCTTTATGACCACAGTGGAGCATCTTCTGATGCTGCTTCCAGAGGGATGATGCACCATGTCACAATGCTCACATCATCTTTTGTTTTTAAATATAAAAATGAGTTTGTTTTACTTCAGTGGATCGATGGTTGGAAAGTTATCGTTCAGATGTTAAAAAGTACTTGGATGCAGTCAGAAACTAACATTGTGTCACAGTTTCAAATGAATTTGTTGTGGCTTCATTATCTGACGTGACTCTACCAGACCAGACAAAATAACTGTATCAAAATATTATCTCACACTTTCTGACCCGGAAAACAACCGTTTCTATTATACAACCACTGCTGAAATATTACAGGTTGGTCAAATACCTGAACAGAGCAGGCTTGCAGTGACACTGTCTGCAAGAGAACACATGAAAAGTCTTGCCTTTATGGTGAAAATAAGCACATATAAAGATTATAAATCTGGAGTCACAATGATATCTTTGTGAAGATCCTTCTCTGTGCTGTTGGAGCTGATATTAACCTGAGTCATTTCACCAGATGGGATCATTGTTATCCTTCTCCACCTGTAAGCAATCAATCACTGTAATGAATCCCAAAGCCTTTCCAATCATGTCGACAAAATGACATGCTACCTTACATCCTATTTGGTAATCGGTGAAGGGAAACGCGCGCAGCTGCCCCGGTGTTACATCGGAAAAACCAGGAGTGGGAATTTCCTCTCCCTCTAAACCAACTGACACTAACTAATTGAGCTGCAGCACAGCGTAATAAAACTAAAAGCAGCAACAGCCATCTAGCTGACTCATTACATAGGCTTAATCCTTTATAGTTAATTAACTTTTTTCCTCCGTGTCAAACCAGGGGGAATTTATTATTCTGTCAATGGTAGTAATCTTCTTCACTACTATGTCCACCTGCTGCAGGTGGGGAGCATTTAAAGCTAACAACATTTGGATGGACCACATGGAACTGAGATACTCATGATGAAGAAACTTCGCATTGATTCAGTCTTCACAAGTTCTCTCAGAGACACATTTACTCACAGCAGTGGCTCCTGCATTTGGCAGGTGTTGCAGTGTGGCCGTTTGTGGAACATGGCTTCACGCCTTTTTACACCTGAAAGTCCCACACACAGAACGAGACTGGACGATACTTTCACATTACTTTTGAGTAAACTCAAATGACAAAATATGGCTTGAAAAAATCTGACATCCGTCTATGACATTCACAAAGCAGTTTAGAAATGTTTTATAAGTTGCATCCATGCAAGGGCGCAGATAGCACAGGGGACGGAAGGGACGTGTCCCCCTCAGTTTTTTAATGACGCTGATCTGTGTCCCCCCCCCCCCCCCCACCCCCCCCCCACACACACAAACACACACACACACACTTTCCCTGGGTAAAGGTCCCTTAATGCTTGATGCAGAAGACCAAGCAATACCACCGGAAACCGCGGGGTCTAGGGATGGTTACCTTTCACATTTGAATCGATACCGGTACCAAACGGTACCAGTTTTTGGTACTTTTGTGTGTGTTTATATGGCAATAACAGATTTCTTATTCTCAACATATAATTTTTAACTACTATATTAAAGCAAAATCCAGCTGTTTTTATTCTCTATGATGTCAGAGCGTCTGGTAACAGACGGAAACTTAATGGCAAGGCAAGTTTTTTTATACAGCACATTTCATGTAGCCTACAGCACCATTCAAGGTGCTTTAGATAAACCATTACATTACACCGGGGTACAAAAGAGAAAATAATTAGGAACAAAATAGTAGAGGTATGATTTTAAAATGATAAACATTAAAACATATTTAAGATTAAAAAGAGAGAGCATAGAGCCGTGCAGATTTTAACTTTAGAATAAAACTATGCAGCTGAGAACAGGTGGGTGTTTCAGCTGATCTGAGACTTTCTGGGAGTTTGATTCAGACGGAATAATAATAATGACAGAATAATTCAATGAGAGAAAAGACGGAATTTTGTCCGACAAACTGATTCTGTCGCATTGTTTTGCGCAGGTCTGGAGGCTGTGAGCTGCTGCTGCAGGGATCAGGTTACTAACTTGGTGCAGACAGCTTTGCCGTGCTGGTTAAACCATACAAGCTGTTTCAGAGACGCAGACTCTCATTTATCACGTGTAAGTGTGGTGGCTGGGGCACTCGCGTGCGGAAACCCCGCTGTGACTAAGAGTTTAATAAGATGTGGGATGGGACGGAGGGAGGGAGAGACGTGACATGCGCGTCGCCCCAGAACTGGTTTACCATCTTGGTTTATGGTAAACTCAGTAAATTTTCACATCGTACGTGTACCATCGTACATGATGGTAAACATCACCCTGGAACTACTTTTTACAGACGTGTTACTACACGATGGTAAACATAAAAAAGAGATGAGGAATACAGTATGTTTACAGGAATTACCAATCATCTGTTTTTTACCCCCCCCCCCGCTCCGCTCTGCCCTCCCATTTTATCATACAAGTTTTTCTAAGACGTTCATAAATCTGAGTAGTTTCTGTTTAAATATAAGCATAACAGCTGGTGTGACTTCTTATTCTTGGTGTTATGAAATGTTACGGTCTCTTAGAAATAACAAAATGAGATTCTCTGCTGTTCTCTTCTGTCTTTTAAAATGTCTTTAACCTTTCAGTCGCTCTGTAAGAAATTAAATCATGAGAAATCATCCTCTTTTGGCTTGGAAGTTCAGTTTGATTCCTCACATTTGAAGATTCATGTAACTGTGTTCACTTGTTGCTTAACATGCATCAAGCTAATAAAGCGTCTGCACTGAAAACATCCTTTTTCATATAACCACCATGTCTCCCTCTTCTCTCTCAGGCCATGGAACCAAAGGAGTGTTTGAGCTGCTGGCTGGCTGGAGGAGAACCAGAGAAAACCTGCCCTTCAAGGAGCGCGTTGCGGATGCGTTTGCCGACGTGATGGTGTGCTACACCATGACCAGCTCGCTCTACATCATCACCTTCGGCATGGGAGCCAGCCCCTTCACCAACATCGAGTCGGTGAAGATCTTCTGCCAGAGCATGTGTGTGGCCATCCTGGTCAACTACTTCTATGTTTTCTCTTTCTACGGCTCCTGCCTGGTGTTTGCCGGACAGCTTGAGCAGAACCGCTACCACAGTGTTTTCTGCTGTAAGATCCCCTCTGTGGAGTATCTGGACCGCCAGCCCACGTGGTTCAAAACCATGATGAGCGATGGCCACGACCTGTCCACGCACCACGACAGCGTGCCGTACCAGAATCATTTCATCCAGCACTTTCTGCGAGAGCACTACACCGAGTGGATTACCAACACCTATGTCAAACCCTTCGTGGTGATTCTTTATCTCATCTACGCTTCTTTCTCATTCATGGGATGTTTACAAATAAGTGACGGCTCAAATATTGTGAACCTGCTGGCGAGTAACTCTCCTAGTGTTTCGTACGCGCTGACCCAGCAGAAATACTTCAGTAATTATAGTCCTGTGATCGGGTTTTATATTTATGAGCCCATTGAGTACTGGAACTCCACTGTGCAGGAGCACCTGAAGACTCTGAGTCACGGCTTCAACAAGATCTCCTGGATGGACAACTTCTTCCACTACCTGCGGGTCGTGAATGTGAGTGCATCGACCAAAAGTGACTTCATCTCTATTCTGAAGGGTTCCTTCCTGCGCAGCCCCGAGTACCAGCACTTCACAGAGGACATCATTTTCTCCAAGAACCGGGAGACTGATGAGTACGACATCATCGCCTCCAGGATGTACCTGGTAGCACGGACCACAGAGAAGAAGCGGGAGGAGGTGGTGGAGCTTCTGGAGAAGCTTCGGCCTTTGATGTTGATCAACAGCATCAAATTCATCGCCTTCAACCCCACCTTTGTCTTCATGGACCGCTACAGCTCCTCTGTTGTTTCACCCATCCTGACCTCAGGCTTCAGCGTGCTCACCATCCTCATCCTCACGTTCTTCCTGGTCATCAACCCCTTGGGGAACTTCTGGCTCATTCTCACGGTTACGTCTGTGGAGCTGGGCGTGTTAGGATTGATGACCCTCTGGAATGTCGGCATGGACAGCATCTCAATCCTGTGCCTTATTTACACTCTCAACTTCGCCATGGATCACTGTGCACCGCACCTGTACACGTTCGTGCTGGCCACCGAGCACACCCGGACACAGTGCATCAAGCTGGCACTGGAGGAGCACGGGGCCGCCATCCTGCAGAACACGTCCTGCTTTGTGATCGGGATCATGCCCCTGCTGTTTGTGCCTTCCAATTTGACCTACACACTGTTCAAGTGCTCCCTCCTGACCGCGGGCTGCACTGTGCTGCACTGCTTCGTCATCCTGCCCGTCTTCCTCACCTTCTTCCCGCCATCCAAAAAGAGACATAAGAAAAAGAAACGGGCCAAGCGGAAAGAGCGGGAAAGGGAAAGAGAGCGGGAGAGGGAGAGAGAGAGGGAGAGGGAGGAGATAGAGTGCATCGAAGTCAGGGAGAATCCTGATCATGTGACAAATGTCTGAGTAATTATTCATTTTAATAGTGGTACCCGTCAGTCTCTGGTGGACTGGAGATAGTCTCTGAGACCGAGTCACCTCTCAAGGTGCAGGGAAGTATGAGATGTCCCCAGTGGAGTGTTCACTCCCAAACCGTCGCAGCAAAGCTGGCCAGAGCCGATGCCGCCCCACTGGCCAGTCACTCAGTCTGGACAGTGTATCTCATTTGCACACACTAACATGCTCATGGTTGCGAAGCTCTTTCCCAATGATTCGCTAAATAAAAACTGTTTTGTTACCAAACTTTAAACCTGCAAAATCTTAATGAAGTGTGTCCATCCTTTTGCCAGCTAGGAAATCTGTGATCATTTCCTGCAATGATCACCTCAGAAGAAGTGAGTGAGAGGTCAGAGTACGAAAAACGACTGTGATATCAGCAGCAGAGAGAGAGACGGTGGGCCGGCAGCAAGCTTCTCTGTAACCGTAAGCATGGCCGACCTGGCAGATGGCATACACTGTGTCCATTGTGAAGAATTATCCTGCACTGCCTCGTGTGGACAGAAACGTGGAGGTTTATCTGGGTGGGAGGCAAACGCACGTTCTAGAAGTTTTTAGGCTCCGGCAGAAAGACCTTCAGGGGGCTGCAGGGTATGAGGATGAGGTGGTGGTGAAGTCAATCCTAAACTTCTGTGCACCAGAGAAGTAAAACCAAAAGTGGCACGAGGTGTTTGTGAGGCGTAAATGATTGATCTTTCTGATATGGATGATGATTGAAACGAGCAGTGTGTGCATGATTGCCCTTACGAAAGCTCAGTGTCATAAGATGGAAGGTTTGAATGTGATTCATTTCCTCGCAGTGGTGCCAAACAGTGTACAGAAACTTTTGTTTGATAGATTTCTGTTAAAACAAAGTCTCACTGAGCTCAAGCAGCTCTAGAAACGACCCATAAATGGGAAGTGAATTGTGCAGATGTTACGTTGTTTAGGTTTGTGAAACAGATCATGCTGCAGGTTTTTGATGAGCTAGCGAGGCGCTTATTTAGAGTACGCTGTCACTAAGTAGCGTGAAAAACTCAAAAATACTCGTCCCCCTTAAGAAAATTCAAATGACAAAATTTTCCATCTCTATAAGAGGTTTTGTCCAATATTTGTCGTCATGATTTTTTGTCTAAAAAGATTTGATTTTCATTGCTTATCCAGTATTTTTATTTTCAAATTGTTTGTCTTTTCATTACTTTTAAAGCTCAGCTTTTTCATTTCTTTGTGGTGAAAGTGTAAAGTGACAGGAGGCAGTTGCAGTAACATTTTGAGTATTCTAAACCAAATGTACGGCATACAACAAAAAGCAAGGCTTCCTGCAAAGCAGTAAACAAACAGCAGACAGAGCACATTAGCTATAGCGTAGCATATGTCTGCTCAATGGCTAATCCCGACTGAAGCTCCTGGGGCCCCGTTTCCACGGGCGAAAACTGGGATGGGCACCTTTATATCCGACCCGGCCCGTCCTGCATTTTTGGGACCCTTCTGTTAGGATGCCAATCTTACACATCCGACCGTGGAAACACTGCAGAGATCAGGATTTACTGCACCATCCTCCACCGTCCCGTCCAGACCTGGACCCGCTGGTGGAAACGGGGCCAAAGACATGTAGACTGAGTCAAAGCATCAGCTGCATGATGCTACGCTAATGCTAATGTTGTTCCCTCTCTGCTGGATGCATAAATGACACAAGTTGGTAAATTGTTGTGCCTAGAAGCATCGTAGCATGTTCTGTTGTTCCTGAAAATGGAAAAGCTTTCAGCGCGAAGATCAGAGTTAGAATTTCATTTATTCAGGGAGTCTCAGTGACGAAAACCTGCCTGAGATATTTTATGAAAATTCAGAAGCTATGTGAGAGAAATGAGCCCAGAGGAGCAGTCAGCACATCTGTGGGTTTGCATCATCAGGAGGAATATTATTGCCACCTGCAGGCCTGGAGATGTCCTTCAACTGAATATTCCTCCCTCTCACCCAAACAATATTCCCTCAGAAACAGTCGTCTTCTAATAACAGCCTTCTTTAAACATTCAGACTTTAAAGTCCAAAACGGCTATCTCCTCCCCCGAGTATAAACAGTATTATCTTCGTCTGTCTTGCCCCGATAAGAATCCCTGTTGCAGTGGAGGGAAAAACACACTCAAGGTCAGTAGATAGCAATCTGACATTGACCTCCGGCGGGCTGGTGGCGTGTGATAGAGGCCCCATATGTGAGCAGATACAGCTGATTACGGGCCAGTCGATGCCTTCATAAAGGGCTGGCCGGGTCGTACAGGGATGTCATTGAAGGGGACACTGCTGGCTTGTTTCTTTGCTTTGCCACCGTCTGAGTGAATCGCTCACACAGACGGTGGCACATTCACACTGAACCAAATGTCAGAGTGAAATATGTGTCCATGTTAGTCAAAGAAGTGAAATCATTTGTGTTATTAATCACTTCAGCGCTACTATGTCTACTTCATGTGTTCTTTAAGGGAACAAATTACACACCATGATTGAAAAAAGAGTCCACTAGAAACACAACCTGTATTTATGGAGGTAGAAAGTAGCTGTTTGTGTTGGACTCTCATACTGATGTTGCCCTAAGTGAGAAATCAGGCGATCTTGCAGCCACCTCCTGTAGTAGCTGCCGTGAATGTCATAATATGTAAAAGCCATGTCATGTATGTAGTGAGAAGGCATGAAATGTTGAATAATGGTAACTAAATGCAAATCTTAAATAATTTCCTTCCCAAAAATGAACAGTGTTTGCATGGCAATGTATGTATGCATGTATTTAATTTTTCTGTATGTAGTTTAAATATTTTTTTTATTTTACTACTTTGCTAAGCTGTAGTGACTTACTTTGGTTGTTTTGATGCATATTCTGTAACATCATGTGCTGCAAAAGAACAAAATGGGTCATATCTGTTCCAAAAACAAAAGCCAGAGGATATTCCACCTGTAAAATAACTGTAAATGACTCTTTTTCTATATTTTCTAAGAAAAAAATATAATATAGAAGGATTTTTAATGACAGAATTTTCTTTATAAAAAGAATAAAAAAGAGAAAAAAGTTAAACACAGTAGGCCAGTAATAAAAAGTGGAATGTTACCAGTATACTAGATCCTACTCCTTGCACACTGCAATGTCAATGTTTGTGGATGACTCACATTTTTATATAGAACAACGTGGCCACTAGTTTGTTTCGTATTTCCACCTTATTTATAATGAGATCTTGGCCCACATTTAAGGAAATCATACAGCAGGCAACAGCTAACTCAAAAGATAATCCTAACAAAAATGTAGAAACGTAAAGCATATAGACGGACTTATGTCATCATAAATAATTATAATCAGCATCAATAACTCTTCGAGCTCCGCTGGAAATCTTTCCTTAATAGAAGTGGCGTTTCCCAAATAGAGAGCTGTTGTAACCAAGACAAATTCACCACTTCTCACTTCTATCAACTTGCATCTTTTTTCTTTTGAACACAGTCTGATGCACTTAGTTGCAACCTTAATAGCAACTAATAGAAATTTATTATCTGCTACTACACTAACAATTATGCCAATGCTTACTGAACAGCACGAGATATCAATTATTTAAAATAAATGCCATTAGTCGGGCTTTTTTCCAGAGACACGTGGTATGCCTTTGTGTCCCAGATTCTATTTTATGTTGTCAGGACATGGATAGAAACGGACAGCACAACGTTTTAGATTGTGACGACCTCGAGAGTCACAAACACGGATACTTGAGGCTGAAGCCCTCTCTGCTTTGTCATCTTTTATGCACGTACATGAATGCACAAATGCGTCATTTAGGAGGGTTACTTCATGATTATTATCCTTCTATACCACCACCTTCAGTCAGTTCAACCATCAAGTGTCTTAAAACATTTTCTTACGTTGCACACAGATTTCAATGGATCCATTCAGTAGGTTCATGCTTTATGGTGTTCAGCATCTACATAATACTAAAACATTACAGTAAACCACATGAATGACAGCTGGGGAGGTGAAGTAAGCTGCCTTATAATGTTTTTCACCGATAAACATCTGAATTGGACTATAAGACATTATAATACGCCGTAAACATGAGGAAATAACTTGTTAGTCATTCTCGGTACTGAGGCAGGTAGACAAGTGCAGTTTCATGAATGTGGCTATGCACCAGCACATTTTCAGTTTGTCCAACCAGAAGCAGCACAATATCTCCACCAAACACGGTGACACATTTATGGAACTGCAGCTGTGTGCATGGTAAGAGCAAATCCTCCACAGCCTCGGACAAAAAAACTCATGTTTTACTGCAATTCATTCATCTTACACTTCAAATAACCAAAAGAGAAGGCAAATAAAATAAGCTTGTTTCGGTCACACATCAAACCTGTCATTTAGGAGGTTTGAATTCAGCATATTTGCATAAAAATTCAGTTAAACATTACTCAGATCCTCAAATCTAAAACTATATCTGTCAAGAGCTATCTCACTATCTTGCTATTAAGCATTTAGCTAGCTAGCTATCTTGCCAGTAGACATTTTAAAGGGTTTTGGTTCATGTTTACCAAAGTCTGAGCCTTAAATACTGTGTTCTAAAAGGGTGTACCGCTCAGATTAAGAAAGCACACTCCATCAGATATTCTACAGTCCCGTAAAGCTTTTAGCGTTCCCTCCACAGCAAATTACTCACAATTAAGCATAGGACTCGGTAATTAGAGTACATTTTCGGAGCTACATCAAGCTACAACTAGAACTAAGAGAAGTTGTTTCATTTGTGCTGAGTCATGTCTTATGACACAACACAGTTCTGATCCAGTTCAAGTTAATTTAATCCATACAATGCAGCCCATTCTAACTCGGTTTGATCATATATTAGGGAAAAAAGTGGACGAGCCAAAGAAACCAAGAGATCATGTCAGATGTTTCTTCCAATTTGGTTCCTTTTGGTCACTAGAAACTTTTGCCACAGCAAAAATGGTTGTATCAGTCAAACCGGTATGAGTATGCGAAAGTAGTTCACAGTTAAACAAATAAAAAGAAAGATGTTCGGTTCAGTTGTTTTTCCCTTTTCTTCCATAGTTAGAAAGTCTTTTTAGACTGAGATGGTTCCTTAAATGGCTCATAGTGAAGTAGGAACACAAAAAATGCTTGGTACCAAGTTTCCTGCTTATACACAATATGTGAATTATTGTTTGAAATAGGCAGTTACTGTAACACAGTATTCCCCCAGAAGCAGTTTACCAACCACCAAGTCCATATTGTGGTTTTAAGGTGTACAAACATATCGTTTTAAGGTACCATTCTGAATTAAGTGTAACCTTACTGTGCAAATTTCCTGAAACCAGAATGATGAAATCTTAGCATTTGCCAGCTCAAACATACATTTCTGAGACAAAAATGCTGTTCTGATAACATTTCCCCCTCATGTTGGTGATGTGCGACATCCCTGTGGTTTTTCTTCTGCTGCCACTGGAAATAAAAATACGTAGCTGTAGTTTGGAATGATCAACTTCTGAGATCCTCTTAATAAGCGCTTTTCTGACTGTAGGAATCTTTTGGAGTTTCTAGAACCTTTTCGGGAACCAGGCTGGTTTTTTTTATGCATTCAGACACATAGGAACTAAGGACCTCAGCCCTCAGTTCCTAGAACATTTTAAGCTCCATCTCCGAGGCAGGGTCTTTTCAGGGTTCTATAGGAACTGAAATACGTCGATGTTTGGGGATTGGTAGAACTGGCAAGCCGCGCCCCTTGCGTGATCTCAGCTTCTTCCGCCCCGTCATATTTAAAAAGTCACACAGCTGTTTACCTACATTGTAGTAACAACAAGAACTATTACGATAGGAGTGTACCAATTCATTATTAAATCGATGCATCACAATGGTACACGTTCCGAATCCAGAACTATTTTGAAATGTTCAAAAGCAATTATTTTATACGAATGTAATGACCCAGATACAGCTGCGAAGTGTGGCAGTAGAATCTGTCTGCCGCCCGCACTTTAGTAGATGGACCGTCCACTAAAGTGTCCGGGCGCACTTCAACGAAAAGTTAACAAGATGTTGCGTGATACATATGACCGTGATGAGGGACAGCTGGTAAGCTAGCTTTATAACTGCTTTGAATAAAAGAGATGAGAAACCTCAGTTTTGTATCAGGTCTGTTGGGGCATAAATTTGTCTGTCGCAGGCGATCACACATGGTCATCAAAGTCCTCCCTCATGTGCGAACGCAAACTGATGGGGAAGGGTAGTTCTTATAACTAAAATTCAGATGGGTAGTTCTCTGTCCGAATGCGCCTAATGCTACATGTGTGACAGTGTGGGGTCCTGTCACTAAGACTCCGACTGATCATGCGCCCTGGCTACGCGGCTGCTGGGATATCCCTTTGGCTGGCTGGTTAGCGTGCGCGACTCACCCGGGATCGATCCCTGGGCCCTTGTTGTGTGCCTGCCACTTTCTGCTGTTGGACCCCACTCTGTCATACATGCAAGAAATCAGAAGTGTCTGCAACATTCCTGAGAAAAAGACCACCCATCAGTTAGAGAGAAACATCTTATGGAAGAGGAGCAGCGAGGCCGTTTAAGGTTGGCAGTAATCCTGCCAGAGTGAGACGTCAGAAAACTCAGATGTGCAGAAGTGAGTGAAGATTTTATTGAATTCATGTATTTGGAAAAGAAGCAAGAGGCGCGTGTTTGAATCCCAGCCTTTATGAGCTTTTTGGGGAATGAAAGCAGTGATTTAGATTTTCTCTCCGTTCATGTTTCAGGAAGCCTTTGGTGTGAAGCTGCGCCTGCAACTTTCTCAGCATGTGGGAGGAAGTGAGACCGATGCTAGTTCTCTTTGAAGTGTTGTAAGCACCTGTTAGCACTGTTTCTATAACCAGGCTGTTGCCTTACATCGCTTTTCCAAAGTCTCATTGCTGATGGTGACATCTTTATGCTGGTTTTCGTTTGTTTTCCTGAGATTGTGACTAAGCTATAGCACATTCTGAGATCCAGGTCCAGTAAATATACACTGTGATGAGATGAATGCTGTAAAGTTTTCTTCTTTAGATTGTCCAGGTGTTTGTGAAGAGGTGTGTGTTAAGTTTGATATTTGGGGCGTGCTGATAAATGCCTTCCTCCTCCTGCAACAGTGCAATCACACGTACATGAGGTGTCATTAGAGAAGTAAGGCACGTACAGCGGGGGGGAAAGTATTGAACACGTCAACATTTTTCTCACAAAATATATTTCTAGTAGAGATATTGACATGAAATTTTCATCAGATGTCGGCAGCAACCCAAGTAACACACACATACAAAGAAATCCTGACATTTATGTCCATAAATGAAGTTATGTGTAATATAGTGAAATGATACAGGTAATAAGTATTGATTACACTTACTGAAACTTATTTACTACTTAGTGCAAAAACCTTTTGTTGGTGGTTCCAGCCTCCAGACGCCTCCTGTATGGAGAAACCAGTAGAAAACGTTGCTCAGGTGTGATTTCGGTCCATTCTTCCACAAACTGCCTTCAGATCTTCAAGGTTCCGGGTCTCTTCTGCCTACTCGGATCCTCAGTTCTTTTCTACAATTTTCAATTGGATTAAAGTGGGATGATTGACTGGGCCGTTCTAGCAGCTTTATCTTCTTCATCTTTAAGACACACAACGTAACTTTTAGACCTTTAAAATCTGCGTTTCTGACTCGTTTTGATGGCACACCAACATTTTGCACATTTTCGAGCCATCACTGCCCAGAGGCGTGCCAGGGCCCAGAAACTGCAGTATGTATAATTCCCATCTGGGATGCGGCTGTGACGTTGCAGCCGACTATTGGCTGCAGCACCGCGTCACTCACCAGCAAACGGATGTAAACCAGGTATCAACATCGCGGGTGTTTTGAACACGCATCATGTCAGATTTGGTAAAGAAACGCAAGGAAACATTACCGGAGGAAGAGAGGAAAAGAAAGAGAGGAAGGGACAGAACAAGAGTCAAGATAAGACTGTCTTTTACTGGCTGGAGTGAATCACAGGACAGGTATGATGAAGATGATGAAGGTTAGCCGTCGATGGGGGGTCACTGAGAAAACTGATAAAAGTTCCCATTGCGTGTCTTTAAAGCAGGTGAGTGTTTCTTGGCTGTGTGGTGGGACGGTCGTCTTGCTGAAAGATCCAGCCTCTTTTCATCTTCAGCAGATTCTGGTCCAGAATGTCTCTCTACTTTCATTCATTCATTCTTCCTTCAATCATATGAAGTTGGCCAGTGCCACATGCTGAAAAACAGCCCCCACCATGATGCTCCCACCTCCAAACTTCACTGTTGCTATGGTGTTTTTGGTGCCGTTTCTCCTCCAAACATGTTGTGTCTTATGACATCTGCAGAGTTCAGTTCTGGTCTCATCTGACCAGACTATGTTTTCCAGAACATCATGGGTTTGTCCAGATGTTGTGTTGCAAACTTCAAACCAGCATCAACCTGCTTCTTCTTCAGAAATGGAGTCTTGCGTGGTGTGCGTGCATGAAGGCCATGGCGGTTGAGTGCATTCCTTCTTGTTTTCTCTGAAACAACTGTAGCTGCTGGTTCCAGGTCTTTCTGAAGCTCTCCACGAGTGGTCCTGGGCTGTTGGAGAACCTTTCTGATGATTGTTCTGACTCCTCTGTCTGAAATCTTGTGAGGAGCACCTGGCCGTGGCCGCTTTATGACCATGCCGTGTTCTTTCCACTTCCGGATGATGGTCCCAATGGTGCTCACTGGAACTTTCACAAGTTTACAAATGCACCTGGAACCAATGCCTTCAGTGTGTTTGCAATAATAAGGTTGCATAGGTCTTTAGACAGCTCTTTGCTTTTACCCATCATGCAACGCTTCTTGTCTGACACCTTGGTGATGAGAAACCTTTTTAAAGGCATCAATGGTAAATGGACTGTACTTATATAGCGCTTTTCCAGTCATACTAACCGCTCAAAGCGCTTTACACTACATATCACATTCACCCAGTCGCACACACAATCACACACACATTCATAACCCGATGGGCACATCGGGGGGCAACTTGGGGTTCAGTGTCTTGCCCAAGGACACTTCGGCATGTAGTCTGGGGAAGCCTGGAATCGATCCCACAACCCTCCGGTTGAAAGACGACTGCTCTTCCACCTGAGCTACAGCCAATCAGGACTAAACCTGCTGATATTACTTTGCACTGATAGGGGACAGGATTACTTTCTAAATACTGACAGACTCCAGCTGCTTTCTTGGCTTTCACATCTTTTTGTCTCCATTTCTTTATGTGTTCAATACTTATTCCCTGCGTCATTTCACTATATTACACATAACTTAATTTATGGACATAAATATTAGGTTTTCTTTGTATGTGTGCATTATTTGGGTTTTTGCCGACATCTTGAAATTTCATGTCAATAGCTCTTTTAGAAATAGATTTTCTGAGAAAAATCTGGACGTGTTCAATACTTTTCCCCCCGCTGTATGTGTGGTTGTGGCCATAAATGATGGATCGTCGTCTCATTCCTCGCTGTTGGCTTTTCTCTGTTTTATAGCATAGCTCTTGCAGACTCTGCAGCTCTTCTCTGCTCTCTGCTGCTAACACACATGCATGAATGTCACTCTTTACAGAAAACAGAGGAATAGCTTGTTTGTGCTTGTTTTTGATGTCACCTTTGTGGGTTTTGGTAGTTTTAACTCAGCTTTCCTCCTGCTAGGCAGCCGGAAGATTTGACCTCATTTGACTGCAGAGGCAGTAAGAAAAGGGGGAAAGAGTGAAAGGCAGGAAAAGACAAAGTGTTGTCAGGAGGAAGAGGGTAGGGAGAAGGATGACGCTGAAGAAGGAAATAAGCCCTCATTTGAATTTTGAGTAGATTTGAGCAGCAGGGATGGAGGGAAGTTTTCTGCCTCGGGCAGATGTATGAAGGGAGGAATGTTTCTGTGGAGTCCTGGTAGTGCGTTGGTCCTGTCCTCTCAGTGTACCCCCAGCTGCTCCTTCTGGGCTGCTGGACGGCTGCTTGCTTTAGATGGAAGTGCTTCCATGTTAAAAAGTACTTGTTTTTACATGTTCACCACAATGTGAAGAAAATAGTAATTCTTTGCTCTTCATTATGTTTCCATAAAGATGCAGGACTTGAGTAGAGGGGTTTCCTCCCTGTTCTGCAGCAGGCATGACTAGAATGTACTGAAATGCATCACATCATAAAATAAAGGTTGATAATGACACAGAGACCTGGATCTTACAGCCTAAAATCCAGCCCAGAAGTCTTTCTGATGTTGCTTTGAGAGCAACAGCCAAGAGCAGAACGTGTAGTTAGAATCACATCCTGAGAGTATGCCGTAATACTGGTTATTTTACCTGCATATTGGTTTAATTCATCTGTCTGAAGCTGTTTTAGAGACATTGTATCTTAAACCCCCCATTTTAACTGTGAAACCTTGTTTAAAGGCCTCCTAGTACCAGTACACACACTGCATCAATTGTAATATGAGGAAAAAACTCTTAAAGGATAACTTTCTCTTTTTTCAAACTGGACCTTATTTCTAGGAGTTTATACGTGCATTTACTCACCAGTTAAATTTCTGCATCACTTTGACTCCTTCGAAAGATATTTCGTTGAGTTGCTCTTCGGCGTTCATCCATATAATGGCAGACGGGGCAGCCTCTTTGTAAGACATTAATTGCAGCACGTCTTCATTTCACCAATACTAATGAATAAACGAACAAGTACCATTGTTCATTTTGAAACAACGCTGACCAAAGTGAAACACAATAAAAACGAGCTGAACTTTTTGAAGTTTGAATGGCTGAAATAGGTAGAAGTATGCTGAAGTTATGAATGACTGAAAAATGGCGTAATAATAATAATAATAATAATAATAATAATAAACTTGAATGAAGAAAAAACAGGATCACACAATAAAGAAGAGAAAAGAATTAAGATAATACAGGCAAAGGAATAAATAGCGGTAAAAGTAAGAAGAAAGAAATAAAGAAAATAAAAATGAATGAAATTACAGTCCATGTCTGGGTTGAAGACCAGGGAGTAAAAATTTATTTAAAAGGAGATTTAAGAAGAGTGAGAGAGGACAGCCGTCTGAAACACGACGGTCGTCTCTCCAAGTCTGAGAGCAGCGACTGCAAATGCAAACTAAGTGGGACAAATCACTCATGGGGTGTGTAACTCAACTGTTTATATGTTATTTAATATTTAATCTTGAAATTACAAACAGTTTGGGGCGTGTCCTTTTGATTGACAGGTGACAGTTTGGACTGTTAGCGCTCGTGCTAGTGGCTAGCTTTGTGCTTGCTCCTGGGAAGGCCTCATTGTGTAGCAGACTAGCACAACCACAGTTTTTAGCCAGCTAACAGCTAGCCCTAGCTTTAGCTCGCCTTCTTCCATTAGCTATGGGTCAGCTCAGTGAGTTTGTGGGGTGTCAATCATTCGCCGATACGCTCACAGCCCTGTCTCCACTTCTTTGCCCATTTTTTGTTTTTTCTGGGAGTGATGAGATGTGTGACACTGTCGAAATGGTGATGGTGGCGCACAAAGGCTTCGTCTACGTTTGCTACATGCCATGCTAGCAGCCCAACACATGGCAGCATCTGCTGCTACTCTGAGAAATACTTAAAGAAATGTTAGATAAACTTTAGATTTTCACAACCATACAAGTTCCCTTACTGTCACCCTGATATCCGTGTTTACATCATTCAGTGGTGCGGCGTGTTCAGACCAAACGTGCGTGTCAAGAGTGTAGGGTGTGGTGAACACCCAGTCTTTTTCCTTCGTCTGTGTCTCTGTATATGGAAGAAACTGAGCAGCTGCTTGGCTTTATTTGCTGCACGAGGCCAGAGAACGACGTTGTTGAGCGTCTCTGCACCGTGTCTGGATTCTTCAGATTGTTCAGAGGGTTTGGTGAGTTTCACCGTTTACGCCTGCTGCACACGAGAGCTTTCCTCTGAGCTAAAAGTCATACGAGGCTGTTTGCTTAGCGGCTAGTTGTTGTGCCTGATTTTTGATAAGTTTTCTGCCTCACGAGGCCTTGAGGTGAAAATCAAACAGGTTATTTTTGCCTCGGGAGGTTAAAAACTCACCGTGTGCGCTCAACTTGGGCTCTGCTGAGGGCAGAAGATCTAGCGACCAATCAAAACGCGTCCGCAGATCACATGATTTCAAGATGGCAGCTCGAGTCAACGTAGTCCGTTACATTTTAGAGGATAAGTTGGTGGAAATGCGGCCAGACTAGACCTGCTGATATGTCTTGTCGGACCTCAGAAAACATCCATCCAGATATCATCTCTGTCTAAGTTTCATTCATTTTTCTTACATGACTTCTTCTTTCCAGTTTAATGGCAGTTGGTGAACTCAAAGGTGCATTACTGCCCCCACCTGGTATAATTATACTACAGTACAGTATGTCGCAAACGATTTACTTAATAAAACAACAACACACACAAAAAAAAACTTCAACACTATTCAGTTTCTGACAAAAAGATCCTTAAAATTTTTCTGCCTTCAGTCTTTGGATCTTTTTGCAAAATATCAATTAAGTCTTCTAACGTGATGACAGAGGGCTGCCATTATAAAATCGTGATCTGCGGAGGTGTTTTGATTGGTTGCTAGATCTTCTGCCCTCAGCAGAGCTCTAGTTGAGCACACGGTGAGTTTTTCACCTCGTGAGGCAAAAAATATCAATCGTGTTTGATTTTCACCTCAAGGCCTCGTAAGGCAGAAACTCACCAAAAATCAGGCAACGATCTGCTGAACAAACGGCCTCCAATGACTTCTAGCTCAGCAGAAAGCTCCCGTGTGCGGCAGGCATGACTCCAGGAGCTGTGTGCCGATGATGGGTGCAGCTTTGGTCTGATCCGGCCCAGTTTAACCACCTGCAGTCCTGCGTTGGGACGGCAGGTCATCAACCCGCTGTTTAGAAACCGGGGACTGGACGCAGATCACAGTTTATCCTCCGCAGAGTGAGGAGATTCCCCGGGGTCTCCTCGGTATTTCCCGTCCTGTCTGCATCACCATACTGAGACGTACTGAGTCTCTCTGACTGGTTAACGGCCCGCGTCAACGCTGCAAAAGTTCAGATTTTCCAACTCTGGCGTTTGATGTGTGTGAGGCGTGCCAGGCGCGTCAAACACCAAATCACTCAAAACCCAGCACCCGTGCTGCAGGAATGGTTGATGCTCTTTGACGCGCGTCGGCCATTGACTTAATCAGGATGCAAACCTGATGCCCCAGTTGTGTTCGGTCTGAACACAGCATACATTTTTGCGTTCTGTCACCGATATTGATGACACCAGTGAAACTTTTTCTCAGCCTCTAACCAGATAGAAACGCTTTATTTTCAAGGTAAACTAGATCGACAGAGTATGAATTATTTCACCAGATGCATGGTCTCTCTGACCCACTCGTGATACTCAGATTTGAGACACCATAGTTCAACTGGACATTTAATCAGCTTGTGATACAGAATTTAAGAAAATCATTAACACTGTGGAAGATTTTAACTGGCTGGGAATCATTAAACAACTTGTTCAGTTACAGCTGGAGTGAAGGAACAAGGCGTGTCATAGTTCCCTATCAGAACATGCTTATTTCACATAGACACAGTGCAGCAAATCTGGACTTTATTCCTCTTGATAGTGGAAGTTTTTCTGTCCACAGCAACATGACAGCAGCTTCCTGTAATCCCCAACATTTCCCTTCCTGAGCCGATGAAGACTGGCAGCAGGAGCCGTCATGTTGTGCTCCGTTGCAGTGTTATTGCGCCAAGCTGCCTTGGCCGGGGATATTTTTGGCTCCCACCTTGTCTTAATCCTGTCGTGAATTCCCAATGGATTATTCATGCTTCCTCTCCCCTCCCTCCATTCCTTCTAGCCTTCTCACCCCACCTCCTCTCTTTCTCACCTCTCTTGTCTTCCCTTTACACCTTCCCATCTCTCCTCCTTCAGCACCACTGTCAGCTTTTCCCTGCATGTATCTGGAGGATCATTACTACACTATCATCCATTTACTCACAGGATATGCAAGTTATTTTCTTATTTATTAGATTACTTTCTGATCCCATTTCAACTCTGTCAGTTCTTTTGCGACTGGTGAGACAGTCTGAGCACAGTTTCACTGATGAACAGAGCTGAAACATATATGGACGTACATTTCCACAAGCTTCATGTGTGTTGGTGTGCTCTGATTAATCTTTGTTTCCTTCATTGACCATTTGTAAGTATCACTGTGCGAGGTTCCAAACAGATAATAGAAAGACAGCAGAAATGTATTGTGTTGCCGTGGTGATGGTCAGACGGTTGCTTGAGCAGCTCTAGTATTTTTAGCTTAAAGAGCGTGCACAGATAGAGCTGTTTCCTGATCGTAGCATGCATCCTAATCACGCTAAATCTCATTTCTCTTTCTGTCGTCTTTGTTTCTTTAGCCAAAGCGACGGCTGTAAACGAGAGCTACTCTCACATTTTAAAATAAGCCTTGAACAAGTACAAAAACACAAAAGTTGCTGGTGGTTATTGGCTGAGGATCATTTTGCAGTTAGGAAAGATTTGCTGCATTTCTGTCTTACATTTACTATCTTTTTAATTAGCCAGACCAAGTTATTTTACCCTGACTGCAGCTGTATACAGAGTTAAAAACATAAAAATACATACAATGTAAATTAAATGTAGAGATGTACATAATAATGTCCAGACTACATTGATTTTAGATGAAGATATTAAATGTTGACATCAACTTTAACTGAGGCGGAGTCATTAGAAGAAGCATAAAAAGCAAAAGGCAGCATCTCTTTAGCATCTCATGACCCCCCCCATAGCCATAACTAATGGCCACAAATAACCACACACGCTACCTAGTCATGATTCAGGTCTACACAAGGTCTCTTGGCGTAAAAGTTTCCTCTTAGATATCATTAATCTTCCAGCAGCAGCAGCAACCAAACCAAGCGTCTTCCTTACAAGCTCACATTTAGCTGATATTAAATAAAAAGGGTGAGGGGGGAGAAACGAGACCTCCAGACACACAACCTTAGCCATCTCAGCTCTTCAAATAAGATTTCTTTTAAAATATGTGATTCTGAAATGATTTGGTCCGAAAACTTATTCCTGACTCCTTTTGTCAAATAGCTACTATCTATCTACATGGAAGGACTTCAGTTCGGCTTTGACAAAATGTAGACATCTCCTGTAGATGAGGAGCCCCCACCATCCAGAATTACAGCCACACCAAGATAACGTCATACAGGAATGTCTCCATGACTGGATCTTTACCAGGAATCATGCTTTCTGAATGCTCCTGTTATTTTAAATGTAACTCCTTTTCTACTGCCTGCAATGTTGAAGCTATAAATAGTATGCATATGATAAACCGTTTTCTACTTGACAGAAAAAAAGATTTTCATTAAAAGAGCTTTTGTCTATGAAACATCAGAGATTTCTGTCATTTTTTATCCATTTCAACTTAAATTCGAGCATAACGATGGCGTTAACGGACAAGAGGGTCATCTTCGTCTGAAGAGAATAAGAGACTCGTCTATACAAACTCTGCATGTGGACCCTCCGCCACCGCTGAGGACCACTTCTGTGTATGTGCACGTAGAACAGATGAGAACCGGACTTTTCTGAACAGGAGAGGGAAACCATGCGGTAAGAAGCAAGTGGAAGATGGCAGACACGGACTTCATGAAGACTGCTGCTGTCTGTCTGTCCGAGGAAGACTATGGTTGATGCTGCCTGTCCACTAATTTCAGTGTGTTCGTATCGGGGAGAAATACGGGACAAGGAGAAGCAATTCTACGAAGTCAATCCTGATCTTAAACGTATCCATGTTGCTGTCCAGCTTGAAGTGCTGATGACATGTTTTTGACATTTTCTCCATGTTTTATAGACCAGAACGTTCTTCATGGTGATCTATGTAACAGAAACAGGGGCACCTGCATGAATGAGTTATTAAGAAACATGGCTGCATTTCAGCATCTGACCAGACTGTGGCGCTGTCTGGTCAGATGCGGACATGACGTCTGCCAAAGAACGTTCTCAGCTCATTTAACATTGAAGTCAATGGCTTCATAGCAGTTTTTAAGCAGTTTCAGCCTTCTGTTGTGTTGCCAGTTAATGTTTAAAACCTCGTAAGTACACCGTTAGTTTATTTAAGTTTCCTACAGATCCAGAATTTTATTTTGAAGAGGAAAAAGCAGCAGGTGGGACTTACCGGGCAGCAAGAGGAGCCTCTGCACATCTCTCCTGTCTGCAGCTTCTGTTTACTGGAGCTGTTGAGACTCTAACACATGGAACTGCAGTCATGTCCTCTGGAATATTCTTTTTCAACCATCGCTGCTGAATCAGATCGGTCATTCAGACACACAGCTGCTGCTCGGTTATATGAACGTCTCCGGTCATCAGATCTCCTCCAGCTGCTTCCAAAGATGCATCCTTCCCTCCATCCTCATCTTTACAAACAGGAACTATTTAAACTCCACTGGAACCATGGAAGTTGTTAACTTCTTATTTTTTTAAAGCGATTCAATGCCCCCCCCTCCCGCCGGGGCCTCTGGCCTGCGAGCAGCTCTATACAACTTTGCCTGCGCCGACCCGAGCAGAACTTGCAACAACAGAAACGGCTGTACGGTACTCAGGTCCCCCATCTACCGAGCTGCTTCCAGCTCTGATTTGAACCAGACTACCAGCGCTAATTCGAAGAAAACATTTCTTTAGCTTCACACCACCTAAACACGGCTCCTGGCTCTCATAACCAACTCTTAGCTGGACCAGAGTGATTCAAGTAGCTGCGCTGCCTGGGTGCCGGGTGAAGCATCACTGCTTCAGGCTCCATAATCACTTGTCACGTCCGCAAAAAGTAAATAAAAGTTTGTATTTTTACCTGCTACTCGCCAACACCAGAGAAAAATATAATCCACGGCATATTTACCCGCAAATCGCGGGTAAAATGTCCCGTTTCAGAAGAAACAGGTCTTTGCTTTGAGCAGAGGGAGACGAGCTGCTGCTACCAACGTAGCAACGTAGCATCAACAAGCTAGTAAAAGCTTAGAAATATATCCAGGGATCAAAATAGAGGAAAGACAGGTAGAGAAGCCGTCTGTGTGCTGTGGGGGTGCAGGGGGTAGAACTTTACAACAGTGAAAGGACGCCACTAGGGGGAGCCCCGAGCTGAAGTTACTGAGTTCTGCTTTAAAGTGACTCCTGCGTGTCTTTTAGCTAAAATGTGGGGTTAAATTGTATTCAAAGCGGAGAAGTCAATAAATAAAAGTCTTGCAAAAGCCCCTTTATTTTCCACATGTTTAAGGACCATGTTAAGAAGAGTTAGTGTAGCATCCTCCACTCCTCTGTTAGAAGAAAATTAAAAAGAATAAAACACAGAACACCAAGCTCTCATTCACTCCCGGTCGCAGCGTGCTGCGTGCCTACTTGTAAGCTATTAGTTCTCAGCCGTGCCTCTGATTAACTTCTAACTGCACAGAACTACTTATTTTGTCTTGGTGTGTTGTCTGGCAAAGTTACTTTAAGTTAAGGTCGTGTCATCAGTACGTTAAAGGGATACTGTGCAACTTTTGGCAACTTGGGGGCATCAAACCAGGGTTTCTTACACCATTGTAAAAGTAAAATTTAATGCTTTCAAAGATTTTTTTAAGACCTCACCAAATAAAATCAAAGACCCCAAATAAAGACCCCAAAATTAGGGGTGTAGCGATTCGGTTAACAACGATTTGATTCATGTAACTATTCATGATTTTTGATTCGATTCATGAATGATATTGGTTCATTTAGAATGACACGATCCGATTCAACTCAGTGACTTGCAATTGAATCAGAAACCATGAATCATCATATAAATCAAATCGCTGTTGACTGAATCGTGACACCCCTACCCAAAATGTTATAACAATGTCTTTTAAATACTCAAATTTTTTCCTCCTACAATGGAAATCAAGACTTTACATTCCCCATCGGTCATCAGTAAGTTACAATATTTAAACTGTGCAAAAAGACTGTTTAGGGGAGGCCTTTTTTTAAAGGGAAACAAACACCTTAAATCTGTTTAGAGCATCAAAACAAGGACAACCTGTCAATATTGTCTTTTGTTTTTCAGTGTTATCAAGTTCAGCTGGTTTTCAAATAACAGTCTACAACATGGAACCAGATCAGGGGTGAAAAAGGTGAGAAGGATACAGTCCGTCTTGGGGGGTCTGGGGGCATACTCACCCGTAAGAAAATTTTGGACATTTTATATTCAAAAGCATATTGAGGGGGAAAAGCATTCATAAACTCTTTAACAGGTCACCTCCCCAAAGCCTCGTGAGATCATCCTGATCTCGCGAGCTTCAGGTTTTCGCTTGCTGGCTACTTTCTGTTGAAGAGAATTTGGAGCAGTTCACCAAACGAACGTCCGATCAGCGGGTTGAGGTGTAACGCAACGAGAAGCGACACTTCAGTTTAAACAACATGTGACTTCAGTGGATGAAACATTTCTAGACAAAATACCTCATCACACTCAAAATAAGACAAAATTGCTTAAAAATGAAATATTTCAGTGAGATATAAGATCTTGTTTTAAGACAATGCATCTAATTTCAAGACATCAGGAAAAATTTGCTTGTCCCATTGGCAGAAGTTCTTTTGCTTAAGCAAAGAAATCTTTTTTTTACGTGTTTTAAGCCAATGTGTCTTATTTCAAGAAATCTTATCAAGTAAATTTTGCTTGTCCCACTGGCAGGTTTTTTTTTTTTTTGCTTATTACAAGCCAGAAATATGATTTTATATCTTACTGAAATGTTTCTCTTTAGTAATTTTGTCTCATTTTGAGTGTGGTGAGATATTTTGTCCAGAAATGAGAAAAATATATTTTCTAAGATTTGAGTTTTTGCAGTGCACTATTTTTGCCCCTTCCCAAAACTGCAGATGACGTAACGGATGATTCCCAGATGGATTTCCATCTGGCGGCGTCAGGTTAACCTCCCACTAGTTCCAGCATGACAGTGTTAATATGACACGTTCATGTGACAGCTACAGTACATGCTGTGACATCACGACGCATTTCCAAACTGATTATTGATAAAAAAAAAATCCACCGAGGACAGGAAAGAGTTAAAAAGCTCTTATCAGGATTCATTCAGGAGCTGCTGAATATTTTTCACAGTTCAGATCTCAGATAACTGCTGACATAATGACAAAGTTGCAAACAACTTTGCTCGCCATGGAGGCTTCATCTGTGCACGACGTTCTGGACATTTCACGCAACTGGAAAGGAGCGCGAGTGTTTCCATCTCCACCTGCTCGGTAGAGCTTCAACACTGATATCTGTGTCTGAGTTTCAGGAGGTTGACGTGCTGTCTGAGCGTGCGCTGCAAACGTGCACTCACATGAGGACGTGCACATGTCGTCGCATTACCGAGAAACAGAGCGGAGCGACACAGAGAGCAGCGATGACATGCAGCCATGGCAACCACATAACATCAGACCGTTGAGTTAATTATCAAAGATCTGAATCAGCAGCGAGTGAGACGCCGCAGAAACACGTGAGGACGAGGTGAAGTTTCTGAAGGAGGAAGGAGTGTGCACACGCACCGGCTGTACTTTCACCTCAGTCTCAACGTCTCCAATACCATCAGAAAAGCCACTAGGTTCGTCACAGTCGCCTTTTTGAGGGGAAAAAATTGCTAAAGGGGTCTGAAAACTGGCTAAATAGCCACAATGTCGCAAAATTGGCAACACCGCACAGCAGACACACTCCGACGTCAGCGCCTGTAGCCGACGTACCGTAAAACAGCTGATAATCGCCCAAGCTCTCATTGACACGACGGACATGACACCGATTTAATCAGACACATACACAATATTAGATGCTTTGTGGTGGGGCGCTCTGCTTTCCCATCGGTATTAAACACATCGGCTGAAAATTTAATACCCACAGCTAAACTCATGGTAAATTTAAGACCTTAATTTCCAGGATTTAAATTTAATACTTTCTAAGACTTTATAAGGATCCGCGGGAACCCTGACTGTTAAAAAGATCACATTATGAACAAACACTGGCTGGAAGATGTGGAAAAGAACGTCATATTTTAGTTTGTTAATAAGCTAAGAGCTAGCTTACTGGTCTGAAGATGCGGAGGCGAGCGTGGTCTCTGCAGCCAGACTGCTGTTCATCAGACTCCAGCGAGCCGGGTCTTCTCCCAGCTCCACTCTGGAGCCATCCCTTTCTCTTCCTGGCCTCAGACACCGTTTTCCTCTCCTTACTGGTCTCAGCCACGACAAAGAAAGCAGAGCTCTCTGGGCCCGATTTACGAAAGGTTTGCGCTTGTTAAAACAGGCACCATCTTCATTACGCACGCAATAATCCGCCAGAGCTGATTTACAAAGCAGGGCAAAAGGAGGTTTGCGCCTGTCAAGGGGCAAAATAGCGCCGCTGTCCATTTTGCGCATCTGCTGCAGATGAATATGCAAACTGGGCGTTTCTGCCAGAAGGCGCAAAATATTGGGAGGAGACTATGCAAAACCTCAGTTTAACACGCGCAATGTGATCTATCAACTGTTCAAAGGAAAGCGGGGGCAAAAGATTGCGTGTAATTTAGCACGTCTGAAAAGCAGGTATAACTGGCATTTATAACTATAATGGCTGAAAGAATGCTGCACAAGGACTGCAGACATCGGGTCAGAATATTTTTCATGATGTGTTAGGCGACACGTCAAGTTTTCATTATTTAATTAAATAACAATCAACACCACTGTTTAACACGGTTATTCTAGACATGAACCAGAACATTTCATTTCATTTCATTTATTTGCAAATCATCATAAAATACAGCATAAGGTTCTCAGTCTCCATCAAAGAGCCAGATCTGCAAAATGGGACTCACCAGAAGCTATACAGCTTATAATTGGTGACCCAAGTATAAGATACATCAAAATGTACAAATAACAGCTTCAAACAACAACAATATACAAACTAATGAACAACAAAAATCAACATCTGCAGCTGCAGCATCATGGTAGTTAAAGCTGACATTATTTATGTCTTTTTATTTTCTTTTACTTTTTGCCAATGGCATATTTTTCAATTAAAATCATCTCCTGCTCCTCCACACCGCAGCGACTGCTGCTGCTGTTCTGAGGTTGCTGTCCTGCGTGAAGTTGGCCCCCACCCCACAGAAAACTCAGTGAAAATAACCAGTAACGTCGCACAAACTAATGATACTATTTTTTTACTGAGTTTTGCATGGGGTGGGGGGCAATTACACAGGTCCCGCGCCTGGCATTGTGCCAAAGAGCGCGCAGTCTGTGCGTAATATCAGATCATCTTCAACAGCGTGTCCTTATCCACGTCCTTAAACTGGCCTCATCTTAGGATCCAGGAAACCTGCTGCATTATTTTTATTTATAGTTATTATGAAGAGTTCATTTGCAAAAACAGACAAACATCACTGTGGAAAAACGGAGTTAACTGCTTTTGTTGCTGTTGGGTACAAACATCCTATCTCCATTTTACATCATTAAAACCCTCTACTTCACGTGAGCTTGATTTTCTGAAAATATTCAAAAAGTAAATGAAGAGTTTATTTGCAAAAGCAGTTAACTCCGTTTTTTCTAAATGGCGTTTGTCTATTTTTGCAAATGAACTCTTCATATTTATCTTATATTCTGTTTTTTATTTGCCTCATTATATCTCTGAAACTAACATCTCTCTATCAGGATGAATTTCATTTTGCGTTTACCACATGCTCTTCTGAACTTTCCGTGGCGCAGGGAGAGCGCACGCTAAATCCTCATTTAAATCCTGCTGTTTGCGCCTGTTACAGATTGCGCGTGTAATCTTTGTAGATCACCCGCAAACGCTAAAATGACAGCGCACGCTATTTTTTTTGCGAGGCAAAGACATTAGACTCGCAATTTGGAGTCTTTGTAAATCAGGCCCTCCGTGTTTATGGAGGAGGAGCCGTGAAGCAACCTGCCCCAGATCACGACACTGTTGAGAGACGGATCCGCTCCTGCAAAGTTACGATGTCTGGTTCCTGCAGAGGGCAGCTGGCTCAGAGCACCGACACGGCACAAGCAAAAGTAACATTTCTGCATCATCTGCAATTTTTATATTAGTCGTGCTTTGGGGTCCATATAACAGGAGAGACGGGGCAGCCTCTCTATATTCATTATCTGCAGCACAACTCCTTCATTTCATCAATGCTCTAAGTAGAATGAACGAACGAACGAGTACTATTGTCCTGTGAGTTCAGAGTTAACTCTCCATTAGTTATTGGGGGTTTCTCTGCACTCTACAGGCCGCCGTGTATTCCAGATGCATGCTGCTGCAGTACAGCTGAGAAGATCAGCTGCTACCCAGACACCAACAAACTGCACAAAACTCTGAACTCACAGGACAGTAGTACTCATTCGTTCGTTCATTCTACTTAAAGTATTGATGAAATCAAGGAGTTTAGCTGCAGATAATGTCTGATAGAGATGCTGCCCCGCCTTTCCTGTCATACGGATGTACGCTGATGGGCGACTTAATCTGAATATCGCCCAAAGGAGTCAAAGTATTACAGGAATTTTACCGGTGAGTAAATGCAGGTATAAACTAATAGAAATAAGGTCCTGGTTGAAGGACTCACTCAGGAGACAAACTCAAAGGCTGAGTGAGACAAACGGTCTGGTGAGACCAGATCGGGTGTCTTGATCAGGATGCAGCAGAAGACCAGACCGGGTGCCTGGATCAGAGCGGGTCCACTCCTGTCAGCTAAGAACAGGAAACAGGAGGCCACAATTCCCACAGATTCACCAGAACTGGACGATCTGGTCTGATGAGTCTCCATCTCAGCTCCACATTCAGATACTAGGCTCAGAATCAGCTGGAATCATCATGAACATGGATCCATCCTGCCCTGGATCAAGGCTTCAGGCTGCTGCTGATGGAATGGTGGGGGGAGGTTCCCTTAGTACCAACACGGCGGTTTAACCGCCACAGCCATCGGGTGGTCTTCAGGGGAATATCACCATAACAAGCTAATGTCAGTCAGTCATTTTCTGTACCGCTTAATCCAGTTCAGGGTCGCGGGGGCTGCTGGAGTCTATCCCAGCTATCATCAGGTGAGAGGCAGGTACACCCTGGACAGGTCACCAGTCTGTCGCAGGACCAACACAGAGAGACAGACAACCATTCACACTCACATTCATTCCTAGAGACAATTCAGAGTGATTACTTAACCTACATCATGTCTTTGGATGGTGGGAGGAAGCCGGAGAACCCGGAGAGAACCCACGCATACACGGGAGAACATGCAAACTCCACACAGGAAGGAACTGTTGGAATTGTTCAAACCCCCTTCCCAGCCGGGAATCAAACTAGCGACCTTCTTACGGTGAGGCTGCAGTGCTAACCACCACGCCACCGTGCAGCCGGCTCATATGATCATTATTACTGATTACGTTTCCTCAATCGTGCTGACCCATAAACAAAGAAAATAGCTCAGGTCTAATGAGACGGCGGTTCAAGCACCATTTTTTATCTTATCCATTCATTGAAAATGCAGCTGTAACTGCCTGGTTCATTTATTTTAATATTTACAGCTCAGACGTTGTTCCTGACGCCTCCTGGTAGAGGCAGAGGCAGCAGAGGATGCTGATGCCACCACAACTGAGCAGTAAAGCCGTCGTCCAGAGCCCAAACTACCGCCAGCATCCATTACCTGATTAATTACAAGATCACAAAGAAATAAAACTGGACGTCTTAAGAGAAACAAAATCTGGCATCGCCAGCAGTTCCTGACTTCAACAGATTACAGCCATAAATATGTCCCGGAGCAAATGAGCGAACTGCTCCACTGATGCAAGGAAGCTGTGGTGTTACTGGGCAGCAGCTGTGTGTGCGTGAGAGCTGATTAAAGGGGGAACTTGGATCTTGTTGGGATGGTTATACTCAGCACAGCTTTGCAGAGATAAAGGTTCGAACATGAGGAGAAAATGGTGGAAAGATCTAATCTGTAACCAACACTGCAAAAACTCAAATCCCAACAAGTATATGTTTCTAATTTCTAATGAAAATATCTCATCACACCCAAAATACTGTAAGACAAAATTACTTAAAGAGAAACATTTCAGTGAGATATAGGAACTTGTTTTAAGGCAATGCATCTTATTTCAAGAAATCTTACCAAGAAAATTTTGCTTATGCCATTGGAAGAATTTCTTTTGCTTATTTACAAGCAAAAAAAATCTTCTTTTACTTATTTTAAGAAAGGCCAAGATTTTTTTTGCTGGTAAAACGCAAAAAATCTGCCTACAGAACAAGCAAAATTTTCTTAGGATTCCTTAAAATAAGATGCATTGCCTTTAAAGAAGATCTTGTATCTCAATGAAATGTTTCTCTTTAGGTGATTTTGTCTTATTTTGACTAGAAATGAGAAAATCATTGCTGAGATGTGAGTTTCTGCAGTTTAAGCAGACGTCTTCCTCATCACGTTTCCGTATGTGCATTTCATCATTTGTGACCCGACAGATGTGACATTCGCTACCTTTTTCTGCACCTACTACATTAAAAACCCATCTGTACCTATTACAGAAGCAAGTGAGACGATGAAAATAGTCCATCTGGCAGAGGGAGGACACAACGGAAGCACATTAAAAAGCAGATGTGAGGAGACGTTGCAGGGAATGTTTTCCAGGATTTCTCAGCCTCTCCTACCGACTGCATCTCTCCAGAAATGAAAAATTCATGGAGGCCCTGGATTGTATCTGCTGCTCATCATCTCGCCAGCCTCCTGCTCTGCTGCAGTCTCTATGACAGCAGAGAGAGAGAGAGAGAGAGAGAGAGAGAGAGAGAGAGGCCTGCAGCACCAGCCCTGCATGCAACTGTGCCGGTGCAAACTCAGGGGCGATCGACAGGCCGCTTTCTCTCTCTCACTGAGGAAATGAAGAGGATGAACCTGAGAGCCAAGATGGACCGCAGATGGCTGAGCGTCTTTCTGGGTCCAGGATGTGGATGTGGGGGGGTTGGATGAAAGGAGGAAGACGAGCAGAAATCGCAGATGCAGAAAAGACGTTTTGCACGGTGAATAAATGAAAACTGCTGCTGTAGGACGGAGCTGCTTCTGAAGAGCAGTTGCTCCCTCTAGTGGATCTCCTGCAGCCTCAGAGCTGAGGGTTTGTGGTGGTGGTGGGGGGGGGGGGGGGGGGGGGGGGGGGGTGCATCCTGATTAGCAATGCTCAGGTTTGCATTTTATTTTATTTTTTAGGATTTGCATTAGCAATCATTTTCTGATTTATTGACAAGAAAGCAGGACATAGGTGCAGACTGATTCATAAACACAAGCATGAATGGAAATGTGGTGTAGAAGTAAAGATTTGAATGAATGAAAGACTGAAAATGTTTATTCTAGGGCTGTCAGCATTAATACATTATCCGGGAATAGTTAAAAAGAATCCATAACATGATTACATGTTTTTAATCTCATTTCAAATGGAGGCCGTTTTGTTCCTTTCACTAACCTCTATCAGCTCCTTTGGCCATATTATGAAGCGATAAAAAGTGATGGATGAAAAAGTACAACTGGGCTTTTAAACAGACAGATTTCAGATTTCAGAACATTTAAGTTGTGAACTGGCAAAATATGGTCAAATAAAACGCATCTGCCTGACTTCAGACCATCTGGACTGAAGCAAACTATAGAAAAAAAACTATAGCTCTGCATGCCACCAGTAGATTTTAAACAAATAAGTTAACTAAATTACGTCTTTGCAAAAGTATCATACAAGTAGGCTATAAAATAAATCCAGAGATAAGGAGGAAAAAAAATATTTAGACAAAATAAAATTTTGCATGGTAACTTCGGCCGCCTTCAGCTGGTCTGGAAAAACTTTGTCCCCAGGCCAAACTTAGTTACCAACTCCTGTTTTAGACTGTTCTGTTTGTCAGAGGCCAGAGAGAAATTTCCACCAGTGATACATATCACCTGATTGCTAATATTTCCAGCCAGAAATTTTAGGAATGTTTTTCTGATGGTGCTATTGTTTATTTTAAAGTAGCTTAAGAGAGTGGCCTGATATATTTAATCTTTCAAAGTGCACCGCATTACTTTATTCTTCCTAATGTTTGGAAGTTGGACATGCACTTTTTTAAATAAGAAAAAGGTCAAAAAAAATTATATGTGTTCATTTGATTCTCAATGAAGACTGGTAAAATATCCTACATTATGGGCTTAGAACTGCCTTGATATGCAAAATAACAGAATATTACACATGCAATTCAAACCGCGATTAATCACAGTTAACTATGAAGCTGCTGTGATTAATCGCGATTAGAAAAATTAATTGTTTGACTGCCTGATTTTATTCGGTTTAAAACAAAAAACTGATTTCTCAGTTGACCTATGTAACTGCAAGAGTGTGGGTTGAAGCAAAAGCTTATAATATCCACCTTCCCCTGTTACATTACAAAGTTAAACCAAAACCAGGACAAAAATAATTCACCAGTGTAGTGATCTCAAGCCCAAAGGTCTCAGCAAAAGGATACACACATCTAACCAAATATACTTTGGGACACATACTGATTGATAAAGGCCACATTTGGATATAAAGCAGCCGTCCCAAGGAGGAATTTTGCTCAGAGAAGGACCTTCTCTGAGCAATCATGATTTATGGTCCTGAGTGCAACTCAGGAGAGGACCTGCATTTTGGTAAAACAAACAGTCCAATTGGTGAACTTTGAACCCATCCTCCAAGCTTGGAGATACTCCTTCACAGTATTTACGACCTGCTATAAATTGGTTCCTTATAGCCAATTTTGTAATGTGTTCTTAACATCCAAGAACTGTTTTATATTATCAGGAAAGTAAGCTCATGTTAATCTCATGATGAAGACTTTTCTTTTGATATGCAACATGACATACTTTGGTGATTAGAAACTACATGTTTCTTCCCCAAACTCACATCACATGCATTCCAGGATTTGCTGCATAAAGGTGAAGAAAGAGACACTTTACCCAACTGCTGAAATCCACTTTTATGATAGAAATGGACTTCCTCATATCAAATGATGTCTAACACATGTATTTTCTTTACAGGAATCTTAAATCATCAAGATTAATCCTGTTTTATCTGTTTAGCTGATTTGTTTATTCAATGTCTTTCTTTATTCATATAATTCAGATCTTTGCTTTATTTTATTTTATTGTGTTCATTTTATTTCATCATGTCTGAATAATTGATCCATTTTACACATGCCTCACTTAGAATTCACTGATGCTTATAACCATTAAGCTCAACTGATAATCAAATGATCATTCGAGATGTGTCTGACTATTGGATGAAACCTGATTCTGTCAGCTTCCCATTGGCTGACAAGCTGCAAGCCACATTCCACTGCCAGGCAGAGCGCGAAGCTCTGAACTGAGAGAAAAAGATCTGGGAGAACTGAAAGGAGTTGAGAGAACTGAGAAGAACTGAGTGCGAAGGAGAACACAAGAATGTGAACACGAATCTGAACACGCAGGAGAACGAACAAAGCAGAACTGAAGAAACTTGGAACAATGGGGAAAGAATGAGACGAAACCTGCTCTGAACTCAGCAGAGTTCAGAACCACGGATCACTCAGGGAGGAGTGATGGAGAGAAGAAGACTTTAACCCAAATCATCTTTACTATCAACCATCCCGTGACATCAGTCCTGAAGCTGCACGTCTCTGGGGAGACGGATGAGAGAGAGAGGATGAACCAGAACCACCACTGAGCTGACAGCCTGCAGAGAGCCGGACGAACTTCCAGGAGATCGGGAAGATTTTTGGGAGCCATCCACCCGACAATCTTCCAAAGGATTTGAGGAACAGTCCAGCAGAACCAGGGCGTGAGTGAAGCACCTCAGTCAGACGGAACCTCTGAGGAGGATCCTGATCATTTGCTATGAAATATGATCTGATGTCACAAGAAGTTGGTGATAGTGAATTAATCCAGGCCTACGGTTTACCAGACCCAGATTAACTTTGTTTAGTTGGATTAAGAAATCCTTCCTTCTTTTTCTTTGAACATTTATTGATTAACTGAGGCTTAATTAATTTATGTTTCATCTTCATACCATCTCACATTTCTTTCACCAGATAACTTTTGGTTGATCATCATGCTCACATATTTCTTGTATATATCTTGTACATACATTATCTCATGTAGTTTGTAGACTAGTTAATAAATACTCCGTATTATCTTAACTAGTCGTTGTTTGTGGTTTTTCTGATGTATCATGAAAGGTCACTTCAAGCGAGAACTCATGAAAGCGTCCTGAGACTGATCACTTCATCAAATCAATCTAAGAGTTGATTTAAGACTTTAATGGTTTTCCTTGCTTCCATTACATATCAAATAAGTAAGGTGGTGCTCCGAGGCTGTATTAGTATTGATATTAATAGAAATATTAATATTAATATTAATATTAATATAATTCAAAGTGACGCTATATATTGTGATGCCCAAGCTAAATCACAACACCAGCGACCGTAAATTTCACTCTCTTCACAACTGAGACACAGAATCAGCACATAATCCATAAGTAACAATACAAAAATGAGTAAACTTCATTTTCCAGATTGTAGCAAGAAATTATATAGTTTTCATAAAGTCTCTTAAAACCGACTAGAATACAACACAACTTGACATTATCGGGCAGTTATTCCAAATGTTCACACCTTTAACAGAAACAGTGATGTTCTGCTGTAGTTCAAGTTTTTGGTTTGTGAAATAAGAAAGTTCCTCTCAGATTATACCTAGATTCCTTCAAACAAGTTCTGGACATGATGTGGTAGAAGTTTGTTTTTTGGTTCATACATGATTTGTATTGTAATATAATTAACTAAATCCTTGAATTTCAGAATGTTTAAAGGTACAGTCTATAAGAATTACTGACATCTAGTGGTATTTGAATGAAAAGATGTTTTCTTTCAAATGACTTCATATCCCAGCACTGCTGTGAATGTACGGTGGCCGTTAGTGGCCAAAATTCTCGCAGACATAAAGGTGTTTTCATGTGTGAGTGGATCAGTGCTCTCAGGTGTAGCTGACTGGACTATGAGGAACTATTTTTAACGACTTTTTAGGCATTACTGATCCCAAACAGTCTCTAACTCCCATTAAACAAAGCTGCTACAGCAGTTTTAAAGTTCAGAGGGTTCTCACGTCACACACATTGTTTTGTCCATTCAGGGACATCGTAGTTAAAATGGTGTAACAAATTTGGCAGCCTCCACCCAGCAAGATATAACTGATTGATTCTAAGAAAATAAACATATAACAGCTGTTCTAGTGCAGCGATTACACATCGATAGAAACACAGTTTTGTATTATATATCACATTTTTCTGCCACTGACCTTTGATTTTTTACATACTGTACCTTTAAAGAAATAAATAGTGGGTTAGTTGGCTCATGGTAAGGTTTATTACTGAAAACTCTTATAGCTTTTTTGTAATAAAAATATAGAATTTGTCTTATTTTTATATGTGTTTCTCCAAATTTTAATGCAATGTGTCATATAAAGCACTATTAATGAATAATATATAATACTTAATGAATATTGTGAAAGGAAATCTTGAGCTTTATACAGAATTGCAATAGATTTTGAGATTTTAGATTTACCATAATTTATTCAGCTTAATTCATTATCAATGATTACCCCAAGAAATTTGGTTTCGGTTACAATTTCAATTTCAGCCTTATTTATGATTAAATCTCTGCTGTTATTTGTGGGTTTATTTCCAAATATAATGCATTTGGTTTTACCGAGATTTAAAGGGTCCGGGTCGCTTCACCCTGGACTGCATCCCTGCACTGCAAAACTCATATTTTACTAAGTATATTTTTCTCATTTCTAGTTAAAATATCTCATCACACTCAAAATAAGACAAAATTACCTGAAGAGAAACATTTCAGTGAGATAAAGGAACTTGTTTTAAAGCGATGCATCTCATTTCAAGAATCTTATCAAGAGAATTTTGCTTGTTCCATTATTACAAGCAAAGAAAATCTTGGCCACTCTCAAAATAAGTATAAAAAAGGGTTTTTTTGCTTGTAATAAGCAAAAAAAATTCTGCCGATGGGACAAGCAAAATGTTCTTGATAAGATTTCTTGAAATAAGAGGCATTGCCTTAAAACAAGATCTCACTGAAATGTTTCTCTTTAGGTCATTTTATCTTATTTTGAGTCTGATGAGATATTTTGACTAGAAATAAGAAAAACATACTTGCTAAGATGAGTTTTTACAGTGTACATACGGCCAGTAGAGGGCAGTGTTCACCTGCTCACCTCACAGATCCTACACCACTCTGCAGTGTCAGGTTATTTTTTAAGTAGACTCACAAGGACTCGAACTAATTATTCAGCAGTTTATTGAGGTTGTTTGTCTTTTAAATATGAGAATATGACTGATGCTGCAGGACGAGGTTAGAAGGCTGAAAACATGTCTGTGTCCTTCCAGCTGATTACAGTGACAACTGTGTGATTGCTAACCCTC
This sequence comes from Atherinomorus stipes, assembly GCA_023101725.1. Taxonomy (NCBI): domain Eukaryota; kingdom Metazoa; phylum Chordata; class Actinopteri; order Atheriniformes; family Atherinidae; genus Atherinomorus; species Atherinomorus stipes. The sequence continues at coordinate 60,928 of JALJCO010013173.1, forward strand.
GTGCTCACGGCCAGAAGAATTCCCAGGGGACACCTTTCACGTGCCAACACTCAAGAATGAATGTCAGACCTTAGATTTCTTCAGGTCATCAATCACCAACTTACACACTCAAGCTGAATTCATGAGCTGTGAAAGGAGTCATCACCTGGGTCCAGTATGTCAAACATAATCCACCAGGATTAATCCAGGTGGATTGGATTTTTTCCAGATCGGGGGCCTGTTTCATGTTTTCATGAAGCAGGTTTAATGAAAACTCTGAGTTGTTTAACCCTGAAATTAGGGAAACTCTGATTTTCCGTAACACAAAGGTAGGTAACAACCCAGGGAAAGAGGAGGAACTCTAGACTGTTGCACGAAGAGGGGTAACTTAAACCCTCGGTCAGTTACCGTGGTAACAGCCTCTCTGAAACTAACCTGGTTGGGAGCAGGTTAATGAGGAGAAACCTTGAGTTTCTCGCTGTCTCCGCCCATTTTCAGCCACACTCAGCGGTGAGTTTTATCTGCTGCCGTCTCAAATAAAACATGCTAAAGATAAATCAGTCTGCAGGTCACACACGTGTTCTTACCATCATGGATGAAGATGCAGCATGACTGCAGAGAGTTAAACATTCGGAGATCGTTATCAGACCACGGATAGAAGTTCTTTCATTTCCCGACAGTTGTCATTTCTGACGTTACAGTTTCATCACAGTCAGTTATCTACATACACGAGCTGATCCGTCCGTTCATGTGTGACATCACCAGCCGTATGTGACAGTTGGAGGTCCTGTCTCTCTGTGTATGAAAGATGGTTTGGCCTGATTATTTTACTTCACAGCTGTCTCTGTCTCTGGGTAAATGGTTAAGGTGCATGTCTGCCATGCGGTAAGCTGGGGTTCAATCCCAGGTGGGATGTTTCCATGTTGCCATACGCTTTCCCCTCAAACCAGAAAGGCTATTGTTTACTGCACTGCGCTTTTTCTCAAATAGATTTTTTTTTCTTTCATTGGAGATGCAGGGTATTTGAGAAATGTGACGGTTATTTGTCATCTTAATGCTGCTGACAAGAGCGTTTTTCCACGGAATCGCACCCAAGTTAAATAAATAAAAAGCTGTGATGAAAGAACAAAGCTGGATTTGAACATCAGCCTCCCAGGTGGAGGGCAGGTGCACAATTCAACCAGGCATCTATGCACAAAGTCACCTGGAATCATACTGACAGGATCCTAGTCTGTCACGATACCATTAAACAGTTCTACCGTGTAACATCATTGTGATGGTAAAGGACAGCATTTAAACTTAGTTCTTCTACCACACAGTCTTTCTTTCTTTCTTTTTTTTTTTCTTTTCCTGTGTTTTTTTTTTTTTTTTTTTGTGGCAGCAGTTCAAACTCACCATATGAGGCTTTAGAAGTTCTATTCAATGGTGAATTCAGCCCCGCCCTCGGGTCTACGTTGCCACGGTGACTTGTGGAATCACTGCTCCATTGATGCTGGCTTTTTATCATGGTAGCACATGTGTAAGTGTCACATGTGAGTTGATGAAACCAACTCAATTTAGTTGTTCTGGGACTGAACACTCGTATCTCTGAGTAGATCAACTCAGAGTTCAGAGTTACACTCAGAGTTTGTTGAACCTGCTTCGTGTTACGGACCCCTGATCAGAAATTGGGTATTTCAAATGAGTTTTTATCTTGAAGATTTAAATCCAGATCTGTGAATCCGATCCTACCTCTAATCCAAATTTTTGGCCCTTCAGGGTATTTCAAAAGTTTAAACCCAAATCTGGATCATTTTAATCCTGAAAATGAGGATTAAAACAAACCCCCCTCAGAGGTGGATTTGAGGAGGATCTTGAGGTGTAAAACAATGAGGTTCCATCTGCAGTCACGAACTACACACCTTTCACTCTGAACCTGCTACATAAAGCAGAGAAAATAATCTGATCATACAATATCTTTAAAAATGAAATGTTTCATACATATTGTGACGGAGCCAAATTTAAAACAAACATCTAACATAGTTCTCTTGTTTTTATTCAGTAAATTATTTTTGCCAGAGGCGTCTGTTTTTCACTTTAAAATTTTGAAGTGTGTGACCACATTTAAAACTGCACCCATGCACACCATCCAGCGATGTGCTGAATCACTCGTTGCTGACCACTCGAAGAGCTTTAAGCTACTACAGTTACAGTCCTTTCAAACTTGTTCTGGAAAGCAGTAACAGTGCAGACTTGTCTTTTATAGGCTACCGTTTGCATTAGTTTTGCCTGAACGCACAAGAAAATGTCCCACACAGAGATAGTAACTTGGCCGACACCACTGCATGTTTCCGAACCTTAATTCCTCGGTTTGGCTCCCCCAGGGTCATTGCCCGGGATGAGACGTAGTCCCTCCAGCGTGTCCTGGGTCTCCCTCGGGGCCTCGTCCCGGTGGGACGTGCCTGGAACACCTCACCAGGGAGGCGTCCAGGAGGCGTCCTAACCAGATGCCCGAGCCTCCTCATCTGGCTCCTCTCTATACGGAGGAGCAGCGGCTCTACTTTGAGCCCCTCCCGGATGACCGAGCTCCTCCCCCCATCTCTGAGGGAGAGCCCGGCCCCCCTGTGGAGGAAACTCATTTCAGCCTCTTGTACCCGCAGTCTCGTTCTTTTGGTCATGACCCACAGGTCATGGCCATAGGTGAGGGGGGGGAACGTAGATGGACGGTAAATCCAGAGCTTCTCCTTCTTCACCACGACGGACCGATGCAGAGTCTTCATCACTGCAGATGCCGCACCGATCCGTCTGTCCATCTCCCACTCCATCCTTCCCTCACTCTCCTCCACCTGGACCAGGACCTCCCCCCAACCCGGAGAGGACACTCCCCCCTTTTCCGGGTGAGGATCATGGTCTCGGATTTGGAGATGCTGATTCTCATCCCGGCCGCTTCACACTCGGCTGCAAATCGCTCCAGCGAGAGCTGGAGATCACGGACAGATGACGCCAACAGAACCACATCATCTGCAAACAGCAGAGACCCGATCCTGAGACCACCAAACCGGGTGGCCTCAGGATGGGCGAACTCCCATCCCCCCTCCAGGACCATGAAGAGGGTGTAGAGCTGGTCCACTGTTCCACGACCAGGACCAGAACCACACTGCTCCTCCTCAATCCGAGGTTCGACTATCTGATGGACCCTCCTCTCCAGGACCCCCGAACAGACCTTACCAGGGAGGCTGAGGAGTGTGACCCCCCTGAAGTTGGACCACACCCTCCCATCCCCCTTTTAGAAGAGGGGGACCACCACCCCGGTCTGCCAGTCCAGAGGTACTGCCCCCGACGTCCACGCGATGCTGCAGAGGTGCGTCAGCCAAGACAGCCCCCCAGCATCCAGAGCCTTAAGAAACTCTGGGCGGATCTCATCCACCCCCGGGTAGTAAAATTGTAAAATAAATAAACAACATCTGCACATAGCACAGAAGCGACTGACGTGTGAACCACTATTCCCACTCCAGAAAGCTACACTTGACGCATGAATGGTGCATTTTATTTGCGCGTATAATACACTTCATTCTCACAAAACCCCCCGCCTGAATCAAGTGAGTAAACATCCATCAATAGTGCATTAAAATGTAGGCGTGTATGCGAATTGACACCTCCAGTGTGAACTCAGGGTGAGTCCATCCCCATCAGGACACTTCGAGGGTAGGCCATCCATCTCTGGGCCCCCAACTAAGTCCCCCTGGGGAGGTGTTACATTCCTCAGTCTCAGGGATGTGTGATAAGGTCTTTTCTTATGTAACTTAGATCCACAATGTCACAAAACAAGAATCATCCATCCCTAACAGTGTTTTTTATCCAGCTAACCACAAGTCCAAACATGCCTTAGCTTCTGCCCGTCGATCAGGGGGCTAATCTTTGTTAGCTTCTGTTGATGTCCAGTTAGCTCAGTTAGCATTTATTCCACCGCGTTGGCTGTCAATCATTTGCTTCAAGGCCGTGCTTTGCCCGTTTTTGTATTTTCCAGGAGTGACGAAACACACAAGGCAGTGAGGATGGTGATAGTGGGACACGCCCACCTGGCTTCACTTTCAGCTCTTCAGAAACCAGCGGGTGATGTAGCAGCAGCTTGGTCCCTCTGTTTAATGTCTATGATGTCAAGTTAATGAAATACACAAAAAGTTAGGGATATCCAACTTTCAGTTTTTGGAGAACAGAATGATGCAGAATAAATATTTAACCACTGAACAATGTTAATGTGAAAAGTTTAGAGAAAGTTTCATTCAGTTCACCTGGAAAGGATGTTGTGGATTTTATTTTCATTCTGGCATACAAAAAGCCAAATATCCTTAACTTTTTTTGAGAAGTGTACTTGACACCGACCCAAAAAGAGGTGGTCTTGTTGGGTCCTGTGTTGCCCTGGCAACCTGTCCAAGGTGTACCTCACAGCTGGCTGCTAGTTTGAGGCACCCCCTGGTCAGAAGCTGGACACAGCTGTCTGGATGAAGCAGTGGTGCTTCTGCTCTCAGAACTAAGGGCAGGCAGATAATTGAGATTGCTGTTGAAATTTCCTGTCAAACTGAAGTGGGGAGCATGCTAATGAGTAGAGGTGGACAGTATCACGCTCACACTCACACAAATTAGAGAAGAAGAAACAAGTACAACGCTCAGACCATGATCAAAGAAGCAGAAGCATAGCATCATCTTTCAAAGCAGCCTCAAGACAAATCAATAAGCCTGGTGTCCCTGAAATGAAAAATATGCCATCCCAACTCCCCACCCCTGAGGCCAGCCACTCTTTATTAGCATAGCAGTGTCAGTAAACAGGAAATTCCATTCAGTTTCATTACTGTCAACAGCCGTGATGACAGCCTGTGGTGTGTTTAAGGGTAAAACAGTTACGACAGGCATTAGTGAGGTGACATGTGATCCGGTGACCTACATGTAGAGTCAGAAATCCAACTTCTCAGCCAGGAAAAGGAGCCTCACCTGCTGGGTGCTTTCTGCAGCTGTCCCAGGTGTTAGCAAAACAAATGACTTCAGCATGTAAAGAAAAAAGACATGAACTGTGCTGAAAATGAAGGAAAGGAGGCGGCATCAGACTGAAGCAGGCAGAGAGGAGTTATACTTACTAACATGTCATTTAGTCCTGCGTGCTCGGGGTGTTACGATTCGATCCATGTCACCATTCATGGTGCCTGATTCCATTTCAAGTTACTGGATCAAATCGTATCGTTCTAAATGAACCAACATCGTCCATGAATCGTATCAGAAACCGCGAATCATGATATGAATCGAATGATTGATAAACCGAATTGTTACACCCCTACTGCATGCTGGAAGCAGAAATGAGTTCATATGTGACACAAGAGCTTACTACAGAAACCTAACCAAGTATTTCCACATTTGTTAACTATGCTGTATAACTGATACAGTCGTGCTCACGATTGCAGACACCCTCCAATTAAAAAAAATGCTAAATTCACAATAATAATTCAAATAACAAGAATCTTAAGAAAAAAATAAGATAAAAAAATTACAAAATTAGAATATAGTGACATAAATTATTGCTTTTGAACTGTTAGTAAATAATAATTAAAACAAACAAACAAAACTGGCCCAGACAAATTAGAGCACCTTTCCCATGAACATGGACCAACATACCTGCCAACAGGTGCAGACGTCTGATTGGACGTTACAGAAAACACCTGATTGCAGTGATTGTCTCAGAATGTTGCTCAATAAAATGTTAGCTTCAGAGCCCCATCATGCTTGTTTACTTGTTTTATTTTTTGTGTTTGCTTTTAAGATTTCTTTTGAACCAAAATTCAAATTCAGTGTTGTGATTTTCATCAAATTTTATTTATTATTACATTTGTCAATTTCAACTTACGTCACTGACAGCTGATTTTTTTCCTCCTTTAATTGGATGATGTCAATAATCTTGAGCACGACTGTATGTATAGAAAATGTGGAATGAGTTTTCAGTACCATAAACACTATTTCTGCATCAGCGCTGTCAGTGCTGGTGAAGCCTGCAGAGGCAAAGCAACGTATTGTTGATGAGGGTCTTCGGTTGCTCTCCAGCGTATCTGTGAGAATGTGACGCATCAACTATCTGTTTACTGTAATATTGAATTCAGTCCACTAAGAATCAATGCATTCTTTGACATGGAAACTCCAGTCTGGCCAAACAAGGCCCCTTTGGCCCACATGAGATCAGAAAAAAACAAACCTCTGTGTAAACTTGAGTGACCTCCGCATGTATTGGGAATGAAACAAATGGAACTTTGTGGGTAAATTGCTTGAAAATATTTCACTGTGGTGTGACCAGCATGTTGAAATACGCTGAGAATCAGCTCAGTCTGCCTGGTTTCTCAGTAAATATAGGTACTTCTTAATTAAAAGTCTCGCTTCTGAAGAAAGTCATTATATCCACTCTGTGACCCCGGCCTGGCCGGCTCACTGCTAGACCACCCCTCAAAAACAGCACTTCAGCCATGCCTATAAGCTGTCCTGTTTCCAGAAGAGTCACATTATATGTGTGTTTGTGTTAGCTCGGCGCCTCAGGTTCACGTTGGGGGGAAAAAACGCTGATTTTAAGCTGCTTCTTCCACACAGACCATTCCAACGGGCACCACACTGTAAACAAGAAAAAAAAGCAACGTAGAAAAGGGTAGTGTCACCACCTCAGGCACGAGGAAAATACCGAGAAAATGTAGAAAAATGCATTTCTATACAGTACATAGCTTCAATCTGAAACGGGATGTTTTCTCTTGTGTCAGCTCTTTATTGTATAGTGAAAGACATAAACACTATAACATTTAAATGTTAACATGGCTGCCATGTCGTGTCGCCATGTTTTTACGCTGGGTAGAAGCGTGACAGCAGGAAACACAGAAACTCACCGGAGCTGTTGGCTCAGTTTGAGGTGATGGTTTTGAAAAGTCACCGTGGTGCAGTGAAGAGGAACCAGCGTTACACTGATGCTGCATTCACGTGCAGTCGGGCAGACGGCCGTTGGTAACAAACCAGATGTTATTTTAATCACAGAAGCCAAGAGAAAGACGGTAAAACATGGGTCAGGGTAAACAATACGACATCGCCATGACAACATATCAGATGTGGACTGAAGTCTCTGGAACTGACGGACCACGTCTGCACATAGAGGCTGTTTATGCCTTCACATGCAGCGGCTGTCGTCCGTCTGCCCGGTTTCACACGAACGCAGCATGAAAAGTACGAGGGAGCTGCTGCCGTATAAACAAGTGTTACACAATGTCCCTTTAATATTGCAGATTTCTTTACAGCACACACTGGAGCACTGCTTCCAAAGCTTTGACTGAACCAACAGGAAAACACCGTTCGATTAAACATGACTTTAAATATAAACATCTTTCACTTCCAAAGCTTTTTTATCAGGACATGGAAATAAATCATAAGATTATCATTCCTGGATGCTGCATTCACACCAAAAGAGAATATATATATATATACTGTGTATATATGGTAAATGGACTGTACTTATATAGCGCTTTTCCAGTCATACTAACCGCTCAAAGCGCTTTACACTACATATCACATTCACCCAGTCACACACACATTCATACCCCGATGAGCACATCGGGAGGCAACTTGGGGTTCAGTGTCTTGCCCAAGGACACTTCGGCATGTAGTCTGGGGGAGCCTGGAATCGATCCCACAACCCTCTGGTTGAAAGACGACTGCTGTTCCACCTGAGCTACAGCCGCCCATATATATCTATATATATATATATATATATATATATATATATATACATATGTATACATATGTATATATATACATATGTATATATATATATATATATATATATATATATATATATATATACATATGTGTACATATATACATATATATATATATATATACATATGTATATATATATATATATATATATATATATATATATATATATATATATATATCATATTATGTATATATATATATATATATATATATATATATATATATATATATATATATATATATATATATATATATACATATGTATATATGTACACACACAGTCGTCCTCAAAGTTATTCATACCCTACAATTAAAGAAAAGGCTAAATTCACAAGAGTAATTCCAATTAAAGAAACTAATAATAAATAAAAATTTACAAAATTATAATTCAGTGAACAAATAATCAAAACTGTCCCAGACACATTAGAGCACATTTGCCATCAACAGTGGATCAACATACCTGCCAACAGGTGCAGACGTCTGATTGGACGTTACAGAAACACCTGATTGCAGTGATTGTCTCAAAGTGCTGCTCATCAAAGTTTTAGCTTCAGAGCCCCATCATGCTTGTTTACTTGTTTTATTTTTTGTGTGTTTGTTTTTAATATTTTGTTCAAAGCACAATTCAAAATCAGTGTCATGAATTTCATAGAATTTTTATTTATTATTACTTTAGTCAGTTTCATCTTATTTCACTGACAGCTGATTTTTTTTTTCCTTCTATAATCGGAGGGTATGAATAACAACTGTAAATACTGTATGGTGGGGGTGCCATGAAGAAACGTGAAGAAATGAGCAAAACCAAAGAAGAAGCAGCATCTGGTTTTATTTCACTCATGTGGAGACTAAAAACTGGACATATTTTTTACTTTATGTGATTGTTTGCTCTGTTTTTGTTTTGATTTGTTCATTTAAAGGATTGATTGACATTTTAAACCATGGGAAAGTGCATTAACCAAGAAAAGTGCACTAAAACAAAGCTTTTATTAAAACACTGAATAAAAAATGCATCCCAACATATAAAGCAGTTACAGTCACTAAATTGGGCTAAATTATAAGTGATAATAAATGATGGGCGATTTGGGAACTATCAGAGCGCGCTCCTCTCAGGGAGCCGGATATTTGAAGAGCCCTCATCACTATGCCTCCTCTTCCTCTCCTCATTTCCTGCCAGGTCACAATGCAAGCATAATGAAAAGTGTCGCTGACTGGCTGACAGGTATGGAGCCGAGCAGATCACTGCCACGCCACCGAGCTGTGTGAGAAGACATAAATGCCACGGACCAGCGAGTCCAGACTGAACATGGAAAGCTTTTAAATCCAGGTTAACACGCTGCTTTTCTCATGCATCGATACATGAAATCTGCGGTTACATGCTGGCATTTACACATCCCAGCATTCCGAAATCCTGCTTTTCAACACACAAACGTCCCACCATTCTGACAAGGCTTTCCATGTAAGGAAACGTGCGTTTAAAGAGACCCTGATTCGGCGTTTTGCTTCTGAAAATGAATAAATATTTGCTGCCACAACACAGTCTGGTAAAATGACAAGGAATGAAACAGTTTTCCCTCCAAACCCCCCAAATAAAGTCCTGCTGGAGCCCCAAGCCGGGACCGGGCTCCGGGCCAGTGACCATATCATCACCCAGGGCTGTTTTAAAAAAAACAAAAACAACAACAACAAAAACAGCTGATTAGAGAGATGTGTGCGCGTGTCTGTGTTCAACCAATTTAAATGGCAACACTTGAATGCAGCAGCCTTCTCCCTCCTCCCCCTCCTGTCGCTCACATCCCTGCCCTGCAGGTGAGACAAGCTGCTTGTTATTAGATCGATAGTCCGACTGCTCCTAGTTGTTGTCTTTATTAAGATAAAGAAGAAAATATTTCTCATAGTGTTTATCATAACGATAAACACTGAGATACGGTTTAGTATGGCTGCGATTTGTAGGTCAAATTACCGAGTGCTGTTGCAGTTGCATCGCTGAGTCATAAAAAAAAAACAAACACACAATCATAAATTAAACACCAGCCAAAATGCTTCATACACTTTAAAACTCATGTAATATTGAAAGGAAACGAAATATAGCCACTTATGCCATAAAAGTTCTCAGATAAGATTGGAGGTGCAACTATAACTGCACCAATTCACATTAAATGAATATTACGCCAAGATTCCCAATTAACTGTCATTGGAAACTGCAGTGCGCTTGCATACAAACAAGAGGATACCAGACGGATACAATGTCGGCAAATAGTTCATTACTGATTTAAAATGTTAAACTTTGAATAAATGATAATAAAAAAAAAAAGCTACAAGATTCAGAAATAGGCCTAATTAACAGTACTGTGGGCTTCAATCGTCTCCTGTTGCTCTTTAAATTATGTGGAGAACAAGTGCGCAGGTGATTTCTTTAATTGTGTGTTCAATAAAGTTTCAGCTTCTGAAATCAGAATTTTAAACAGTTCTGATGGAGCTCAGTGTTTATCTGGATGTTGCGGCTTCATTCCGAACCATTTCACCGAACCTGGACAACCCGCGGCGTGTCTGGAGATAAAAGAAAATAATAGTTAGAGTAACGCCGGTTTTAATACACTCTCCCCTGCTAACATGAAGACCAGACATCGTTCACATGTTTTGGCTGGAATTAGTCGGTGGCTTCAGGCGTCACCTGCAGCGCCGTCATTGATATCAGTAATGATATCTTGTATCATAATGATTCCAGCTGGGCAGACGCACGCTCTGTGGAGGCTCCAGCTGCTGACGTGACGTGACTGATGCTGTATTTCTGCTGACAGTCAGTGATTTCTGAGATTCAGACATGAATCTAACATGTTTCAGACCAGCCGGAGTTACATTAATACATGGAAATCTCCGTTTCTCTGTCGGAATGGTGGGATGTTTTTGTGGGTTTATTTAAAATACCGTCATTCCGACCATAGAAGGAAAACTTGTCGGAATGACGAGACCTTTAGCAGAAATTTAAGTGCTGCCATTTTGACAATTGGGGACCCATGTCTGAGTGGAGGAATGTCGGAATGGCGATTGCCTCACGAAATTCTGCACTGCATCTTTAAACTTCACCTGACTGTTGCTGCTTTTTTTAAAAATTATTATTAATTTATCATTAATTCTGCAATGTCTTTACATGATTCTGTTTCTCTAATCTTTGTTGTATCTATTTTTAAAAGCATTTTCTCCATCCACTTGTAATGCTCGTTATGTTTTATTAAAGCACTTTGAGTTGCCTTGTAAATGTGCGACACAAATAAACTTGCCCTGATTTCCGCCAGTTTCAGCCGTGTGAGCTGCATAACTCCGTCTGGGTCCCCCGGAGCACAGCTTTACCAAAAGTAAGTCATTTCACGTGTTCCTATATATAATGAAATCTTGCATGAAGGGATAACCGCTATAAATCTTCCCGCAAGCAAACAGTACATGAGAACTGAGAGAAGGGACCTCACAAACAGCTTCTGCATTAGGTAAAAGGTTGGTTTATTATGTAATGCTTCTTTGCCTTTAACCATTTATGTGATTTTTTAAAAAGTTGTCTTCATATACTATGTGAGTAATTTTTATCTGACCCATGTTTGGTATTTTTAAGTGCTTATAAGACATTGATTGAAAAAAAAATTGTGGGTTCATATAAGACATTTACTATCAGTACATGCCTATTTAAGTGATTTCTTGATGGAAAACAGGTGTGGCAGTAATCAGGCCTGGGTGTGGATAGAGAAACTGAACTCTGCTTTCCAAAGATGATGAACCACAGTTAATTTATGTTTTAAAGGGGAGGGGGGGATTACCTTTTCATAGGGCCATGGAGGTTGGGATTTTTTCCTCCTTTACTAATAAAAATCTTCATTTAAAAACTGTATTTTCCGTTTACTTGTGTTATGTGTTATCTGTTTTCTCACATTTAAATTTGTCTGATGATCTGAAACATATAAGTGTAACAAACATGCAAAAAATAAGAACTCAGGAAGGAGGCAAACACTTTTTCACACAGCTGTATTTGACGTTTTACTTTTACGTTGCAGACTAGGGTCTTGTTGCATCTTTCAGGTCTAAACTGCAAACGCAGCATTAATGATGATCGCTTCTGTTCATTCTTTTGATCTTAATGCATTGAACGACGATTGTCTTTGTTTTTTCTGAGGACTAGTGTCCGCTGGTGTCTTACAAAAACTTTAATTTACTGCCACGAACGTTGTTCCTCCTATCCTGCCAAACACAGGACAAGACGCCATTTTAAAGTCGTAATAACACTAGAGAAAGCTCATTTCTACAGTCTTCGTCTTTTGCCTCCAGCTACAGCGGCGACGTCACTGTGACGTCGGCCATGAAGGGGTCGATATATGATGGTTGCAAAAATAAAATAACATAAACTAGGAACAGATTTTTTAAACTGTCTACAGACCGTAGACCTCTACAAGGTCTAAATGTGTGGCACCACGCATGTTGTACTCGATTTAAAAATTTAAAAACTAATCCAGAGGAGACTTGAAAATTTTATTTCAATGTTCTTTTCCACATGTTCATGTCTCTACATATAACTGTGGCCTTCAGCATTAGAGCTGTGATGAATGTCGTATTCAGTCGCCTCCTCCTGCTCTGATCCATGTTTTTATCAGTAGAGTCGGGACGATCGCCTCGCTCTACGTCATTTGGTTCGCGTCATTTTCAGGCGGAGTGGCAGGAAAGCCCCATCGGCCTAGTATTTGTACATTTTTGCACTGACAATGTTCAGTGTGGACCCGATACACTACACGGGCTTCTACATATGTTTAACATGCTCTAACAGCATCTGAAGCAGCTGTAGTTGCGATGCTGGTGGGAAAGCAGCCGACCTGGACGCTGTGAAGCAGGGGGACAGAACTAGCACTGGCCATCTACATGTGGACTTTGAAGATCCTTTCTTGGTATTTTGGACACCGAGGACGATCCTGCTTTACCATTACATTTATTTTCTTTTTTTTCAACCTGGACCTTACTTCTAGCAGTATATACATACATCTACTCACCGGTAAAGTTTCTGCATCACTTTGAGTCCTTTGGAAGATATCTTTGAGTCACACTTTGGTGTACATCCAGTATAACGGCGGAGACGGGGCAGCCATTATATAAGACATTATCTGCAGCAAAACTGCTTGATTTTCACCAATACTTTTAGTAGAATGAACGAACAAACAAGCGCTATTGTTCCATGAGTCCAGATTTAGCTTTCTGTTAGTTATCAGTTAGTTATTTCATTTTTATCAAAATATCGGCCCAAAAATCCAAAACCAATATTAGCCGATATCACACTTTAATGCCAATATTGGTAGGCTGATAATATCGGACATCCCTATTAGAAATACTTTAGTAGCTAGCAAACACAATATGATACTAAAAGTTACAGGGATGCTGTGTAACTTTATAACTTGTAGTATAACGCTGTCAATAAGAAGGATATCCCAACAGTACAGCTGCCTACGGATACCTGTTAGTTCAAAAAGGCGGAGTATCTGGGATTCAGGTCGAGCTGAAGTTGGTGCGCGTTCACACATCACTCGCACCGCATTTCAGGTCGACGCAGCTGGTCGACTACGAGCGCGAGTGGCGTGTTCACACAGACCTTGTCGTGCAGCGTTCGGTACCAAAACCCAGTTAGGTCGACCTGAACGGGTCCTGTGTGAAAACACCCTCAGTCTGGGAACCGGAGCAGCACCAGTTAATCAGGTGTGGAAGTGGACTGTGGTCCAGACTGGAGTGACCAGCCAGTGATGTATGAATAAAATGCGGAAGTCAGGCCAATCGTAAAAATGCTTCATTTAAAGTCTTAAAGACTCTTAAAGGAATAGTTCACCCACAAAATGATGTAACTTTATTTTCCACTTCCCCTCATGGTGAGCAAGACTCTGGAGCACTTATGCAGCCGGAGATCAGGAAGGCTTCTCGTTTTCCCCCAACTTTCATATAATGGAGTTCGCCGGGGTCCGAGCCAAAAAGGTCCATAAAAGTCCACAAAAACTTGTCAATATTCCTCCATCCTGCTCGTCCAACGAATCCAAGTGTCCTGAGTGGGTACTGTCCAGAATTTACTTGAAACATTATTTACTATATTTTTATAGTTTCACGTACGCGCATCGGCGTGCTCGCAGGAGATGTGATGTAGTACTGTTTAGGCTCTAAAATTTTTCTAAATAATGTGGTTTCGAGTAAATTCTGGATGATACCCACTCAGGACACTTGGATTACATTGGACGAGCAGTATGGAGGAATATTGACAAGTTTTTAGGACTTTTATGGACATTTTTGGCTCGGACCCCGGCGAACTCCATTATATGAAAGTTGGGGGAAACGAGAAGCCTTCCTGATCCCCGGCTGCATTTGAGATATTAAAAAAGTGCTCCAGAGTCTTTCTCACCATGAGGGGAAGTAGAAAATAAAGTTAAATCATTCTGAGGGTGAACTATTCCTGTAATAACCATCAAGTTTTGTTATATGGGCAGTTTTAGTCTCTTTGTAAGTTTAAAACCCCAGAAGATCATTTCAAACACGTAGAAAAATAAATATGCAGAAAATGGAGCCTTTCATGCAAACAAAATTAATAAAGCGATAAGTGAATATATTGTGGCCACGTGTTACTGGTTCTCTTATGGAACCAGCTCCCAGTCTGGGACACCCTCTCCAGGCTGTTGCTGTGTTAGGATTTGTGGTCACTGGGGACCCGTACAGTCGTGGAGCTGGCTGGAGTCTCGTTTTTTGACAAATTATCCATTAAGTGATTCCAATATATGCACAGTTACATGATTATAATTCATCCCAGTTGAATTAGAATACAATTATCTATGTTATGTGCTATTAATTCCCATGCATAATGCATTACCACAAGTAAATTATTTTGCTCCCATGTGCCGGTCCGTGGCTACAGACTACAAAGTGGTTCCCATTGACTGATATATATTGTAATCTCCTCCAACACCCCGTAGGTGACCTGACATGAGCAGTACTGTCCACACACCAGCATGGAAACAGCAGAGGAAGCTAGTACGGGGTTCATTTGGGGATTTTTCAGAAATAAAAGCATGCTGTCTTCTGCCACCGTTGACCCCGTGACCTTACCTCAGGGCAAAGTATGCGGTGCAGCCACAATAAACATGTACACCTGATTTACATCAAGAATATTCTCAAACTTAAGAGTTATTCTTCCTTCTCGTGAACTTTTGTACCTTCTATTTGAAGGGATCCTTCATTATCTGTGTAATACTCAGTATGCAACCAATACTCTGCAGTCTCCTCACAAAATCCAGGAAGTACTGCTGTTGATAACGGCAACTTGAAGCATTACAAATCATCAGAATAGAAAGCTGATTATGGAAAAGGATGCTCTGCTGGAGACCACTGCTGTTTTAGTGTTGATTTGTAGCTTCCTGAACATAAAGCTTAGCTGAACTCGCTACACCAGCCGGAGGGTGAGGGAAGAGTTAGAAAGTAGACAGAGTAGCATGAAAGTGTACCGCGGTCACGACTGCGCTTTAATATATGCAGACAGTGCAGGGAGGAGGAGGTGAGGGCCCCCCAAGCCCAGTTTACCTCAGGACTCCTATAATCCAGCCATCAGACTGGCAGAGGAACACAAAGCGAAGTAGCATTCCACGAGATTGTGTTTACATGTGCTGTTCAGAAGGAATGAGAAATGAAGGCTCTAATTAGACAGAATGAAAAGTTGTTTTGTTTGGGAACTTTCTGAAAGACGCATTTCTGTAACCCAGGTGTTCGCTGATGCTCTGATCTCAGATCCTTTCGTGGTACATAACACCTGAGTTCATGTATTATAGATGAATAGATAAACTCATTGGGCCTCGTGAAACAACCTGTTCATATTTCTGTCATAACTTTCTCTATCTTTTTCTCCGACCGTGGGCTCTGACGAGTGCACCACCTCAGATTTAACCCTTTCGGATATGATCAGTGGGCCTCATGCAAGAAGCATTCATACGAACAAATTCTTTCTTAAATGGTTCGTACGAGTGATTTAGGAGAAAATGTCACATTCACCTATTTTCTTGTATTTCTAATCTTCTGGCAGGCACGAACAAATTTCACAAGTGCTCCAGACTTGACGTAGGAGTCTTGCACCAAACCTGGTTTTTCACTAAAGGACTGTATTCATCGCTACTTAGAACCAGTTGTGTATTTTAAAATCCAATCTAAATGAGACTACATCATTATGTACCACTCTGCAGTTATAAATCATGTTTTTATGTGCAGACTGAGCGACAGGACGATCAGCCACTTCACTTGCAGCCAGCATGTCGGTGAGGGGATGATGGTTTCATTTGTTGTCATTTGGTCAAAAGGAGGTGCAGTCAGTGAGCTCTGAGTGAGATCAAGCTGCTATAAAACTGATAACATCTGGAACAGAAAATGGAGAGAAAGTTCAGAAAGGAGGTGCAGCAGCAGACCGCTGCAGCTCTTCTAACGGCCAGACGTGCAGTCTGTCCACTTTGTTGAATCTGATGTGGCGCATGAGCCCATTGTTGGAGAAAAAGGAAGAGAAAGATACGAAAAAAACATGCAAACATCTTGCATGAGGCTGATTGATCCTGGTAAACATGATGCATTCCACCGTAAGTTCATGAGAACTGCAAATCTGCATAATTACCACCGCCGTAATTCCATATAAGGACACGACTTCCCACGCTTGTCAGAAAGTGTTCATTCAGAAAAATAGCATCAAAGACTGAGAAGAGAAACTTTCCCAGTTCAGAGATGGAGGTTCTGACTGAGATCTGAGCAGCAGAGTTAAAGGAGGTCAAAGCAGAGGAGAATAATCAGGAAACTTCGGACTCTACCTTTAAGATGAGGCAATTGTACCATTTCACAAACTGACTGACCAGTTCCCTGTACTCGGCTTCTTGTCCATCACTGATACACCCCACAACTGCAGAGTCATCAGAATATTTCTGCAGATGACAGGATCAGAGTTATACTGGAAGTCTGAGGTGTACAGTGTGAAGAGGAATGGTGAGAGTACAGTTCCTTGTGGTGCTCCAGTGCTGCTGATCACCATCTCAGACACACAACCTTTCAGTCTCACAAACTGTGGTCTGTTTGTTAGGTAGTCGTAAATCCAGGTGGTTGTGGAGGATCCACCTGGAAGTTATGGAGCTTCTGACATAGCAAAGCAGCTGAATAGTATTAAATGCACTTGAAAAATCAAAGAACATGACCATATACAGTATATATATATAAATATATATATACATACAAATATACATACATACATACAGACGAACAAATAAAATAGAATAAATGAGGGGGGACCCTGTTCACATCCATTGAAGTATTTTGTAGTACAGCTTGGCCAGCTTTTATGTGGGGTATACTACATAACCCACCAGTCGCTGTCGAGTCAAACCCCACTAAGGTTTCGTGCCCCCAATATCCCGACTCTTAATTTGGCTCCTGCAGTCCAAGTAGGTATGGGTCCCATTTAAGGTGGAAGATCTCCATTTTATTTAATAATCTGCATGAAAGGCGCTCCAGTGCAGCTAATCTGCCTAGTTGATTATACCATAAAGTAATGGGTGGAATAGAGGTGGCCTTCCCCTGAGAGATAATCAGTTTACACCCAACATCCATGCAGTCTGAACTCATTCAGCGGGGTTGGATGGTAGATGTTTAAGGGGAGATAGGTCCCCTTAACAGCTTGAAAAACAGCTTGATGACACTGAGGCATCAGACAGACAACACGGACTGAGGTGTCGGATCAATCCTCAGCATTGATGCTTCAGGAAGTGAAGAGGTCTGGAGTAACTTTACATTTATTAGTGTGAGTCTGGGTGGAGGAGCTGAACTCTCCACTGCAGACTCACAAACATCATCATACTGACACCTGTCGTCTTTGGTTATCTGGCCCTAGAAAGTTTATTCTACTTTTGTTATAGCTAGTCTAAAATTCTAGACTGGTTTGCTGATTTATTTGTTTATAGGATTTCTTTTGTCTGTCTGTTGGCTTGTTGCAGAGTAACCCTGGCCACCCGTCTGGTCCCAGCCTGTTTGTGAAGTCTGTGGAGAACGCAGGTCGTATATAATCTATTGTAGATTAATAATGGCCATGGAAAACCACACAAGCCACCAAGTGTAAACACAAAGTAATCACAAGGAAAAATGTCAGTCAGAATTAAATTAACATGGTAATGTGTTGTTTCTCATCTATAATTTATCCCTTGCAGTGCAATCACATTTAAATATGTGGGAAAGATTATTTAACTACAAGTCTGGGTGTGCAAGGCTTGTTTACTCTGAAGAGAGCCAATGAGAGCAGACAAACTGATAACCACTCACATTATCCATGCTCTAACAAGACTGATTGCCTTCCCTGGAAAGAATAATAGGATGGGAGGTGAGGCAACTCATCTCTATAAGCACAACTAACTTTATTGACCACCATTTTCCCAGCAGACTCTCCAGTCACAGTCAAGTGTTTCATGTCTAAAAGGCTGGTCCATGGTAGACCTCATACCCAGCACAGCTGCTCTACACCTCTGCTGCTGACAGGTATGAAGCAGGAACAATGTCAGCCATGTTCTTTGACAGAAACCCACCCGGAAGGCTGAAACATACAGGGGTTAGACAATGAAACTGAAACACTTGGTTTTAGACCACAATCATTTATTAGTATGGTGGGGGGCCTCCTTCTGCAGCCAATACAGCAGCAATTCGTCTTGGAAATGACATGTACAAGTCCTGAACAGTGGTCAGAGGGATTTTAAGCCATACTTCTTGCAGGATAGTGGCCAGGTCACTACGTGATGCTGGTGGAGGAAAACGTTTCCTGACTCGCTCCTCCAAAACTCCCCAAAGTGGCTCAATAATATTTAGATCTGGTGACTTTGCAGGCCATGGGAGATGTTCAACTTCACTTTCATGTTCATCAAACCAATCTTTCATCAGTCTTGCTCTGTGTATTTGTGCATTGTCATCCTGATACACTGCACCGCCTTCAGGATACAATGTTTGAACCTTTGGATGCACATGGTCCTCCAGAATGGTTCGGTAGTCCTTGGCAGTGACACGCCCATCTAGCACAAGTCCTGGGCCAAGCGAATGCCATGATATGGCCGCCCAAACCATCACTGATCCACCCCCATGCTTCACTCTGGCCATGCAACAATCTGGGTGGTACCCTTCTTTGGGGCTTCTCTACACCGAAAACTCTCGCAGAAGTGGGGAAAACAGTAAAGGTGGACTCATCAGAGAACAATACATGTTTCACATTGTCCACAGCCCAAGATTTGTGCTCCTTGCACCATTGAAACCGACATTTGGCATTGGCATGAGTGACCAAAGGTTTGGCTATAGCAGCCCGACCGTGTATATTCACCCTGTGGAGCTCCCGATGGACAGATCTGGTGGAAACAGGAGAGCTGAGGTGCACATTTAATTCTGCTGAAGATAAATGAAGTTTGGCCACCAGGCTGGTCCAATTCAGCCATGAAACCTCCCACACTAAAATGGCAGGTGTTTCAGTTTCATTGTCTAACCCCCTGTACATACAGCTATATAATCATCATGGCATCTATTTGCCAGCTAGCATTAATTTTACTCTGAATCTGCATTTACTGGAAGAAGATGAGCAGAATGTTCAATCTTTGTCCTGTCGAATCTCAGAGCCTCTGTCGGTGTTTTCTACTAAACTTCAATTTTGAAACATGGATCTGGTCGGCTGGTCTCTCAACGCAATGGATACAATTTTTTCCACCACAGACAAGGCTCGGGGCAGCCTTCATGCCCAGACTAATGGGGAAAGTGGAGGATTTCGTGCCTGTCTGTGCTTTCTGTGGAAGACCTTGAAGACATACATTTTTATGATAATTGGGTTCCTGCTGATTGGAGTATGCATTTACCTGAATTATCTGAAAAACCTGGAAGCTCACCGTCTTGTCAACACTCAGACTAATGCGGTTTGTGAGGAGAATCAGAAACTTGAGGTCATTCTAGCTCAGAGTGGCAAGCAGGCGGAGGTTCTGGACTTGCTGATGTGAGCTTGGAGAAATTGACAAGTGGTGTTGAAGGGAAATGACCACAGATTTGGCTGTTTGGAATCGCCATTGAGTCCGCTGGGACTTGAAGGAAGCAGGAAAAACAGTTGCCACCAGTGTTGTTTTTGGCAGCTATCTGAGTCTTAGTCTGTGTCTTTCTGACGAAAATGCTTCTTAGTTTCAGTCACATTTTAGTCATTTCTGTATCCGATAGTTTTAGTCGACAAAATTAAAAACGTTTTAGTCTAGTTTTAGTCAGTGAGGCTATTTTTGGAAAAAAAAAAAAAAAGAAGGAAAAGCTGGCCATTATGGAGGCCATGCTGTCGGTAACATTTGAGCATATAAGTTTGTTCAAATATATGAAAACAGAAAGAAAGGCTACTGTATGTTCCATTGCAAGTGTAGACAGGAGTAAGTGGTGGTGGTGGGGGGGGTGGGGGGGGGGGGGCATTGTGTTGTCTTGTAATATAACTAGGGATGGGAATCATAAATTCATAAATTATTGCGCTATGTCTTAACCTTTAGTCTTTAGTTTATCTTGAACATGTTTAAAGGAAAGCAGCAGCATCTTCTGTGTCAGGTGTGTACTGCTGTGTACAACTATGTACTACTGTGTACTGCTCTGTAAATTATAACAAAATATCTGACAAATGAAACGGAACACACACACTCAAACGTATTCATACATATTTACACACACATAATAATAATAATTTAATTCAACATGTTCAAAAGAAGTAAAAAAGAAGTCTAACTTATTTAATCCGTTCCCTTTAAGTCCTAAAAGATCTCGTATTCTTCATCAAAAGGTAAACATGCTATTTTTTCTGCACAGAAACTGTTTCTGTACAGAAGTTGATCACTGCAGTTGTATTTTATGAGTTTTTTAACTGAAGTCATCTTTAAGTTGAAGTTGAAGGCAAAATGGTGAAGCATATTTTAAATGGAAAGAGTTACTGCAACCAAAGCCGTTCATACTGTATTTAATCATTCAAAGAGAATCGATAAGGAACCGAATCGAAACGTGGTATCGATAATGGGAATCGGAATCGCTAAATTCTTAACGATTCCCATCCCTAAATATAACCATGTGACACCTGAAAGTTTAATTTAGTTTTTTTTGTATTGTGTATCTGCCGAAGTGAAGCTCTGCAAACCCCCCACACCCTCCTTCACAGTGGGGTCCTCTGGCTCCAGCCAAGGCCGTCTTATCATCATACGGACTGTGTGCCGCTGTCTCTCGCTTACGCACACTCATCCACTGCACTGCTGGTCCTTCCATGTCCTCCCACCAGGAATCATGGAGGATGGCAGGATGCGCCGCCATCCTCCATGTCGTAAGAAGAGCCCCTCCTGCCCCCAGAGTGAGGGGCTCTGGACCCTCCTCCCACCCACCCACCATATGTTTCATGATGTTGTGACTGTCTGCATATGTGCGTAATTGTACTGAGGTAAGTTTTTTTAACCCATTATCACGTCCTCTGCAGAGGCGCGACCCCCCTCTGCACGACCCCCTCTCCCCACCTCACCCCCACCAGTAACAGGTTTCACCATGCTTTCTTTTTTTTTTTTTTTTTTTTTTTCTTTCTTACTTGTCCTGTCCAGCATCGAAGCAAGCAGAATGGAAATCTGATTGCTTTATTCTGTTGAACAGTTTTGCTTTACCAAGCGGAGCTTTATGAACATAAGGCTCCACTTGATATCATGTTTATTCATTTTATTTCTTTATTTAAACATTTGTCTATTACACCATTCCATTTCATACTGCTGGGCCTGACAAGGGAGAAATGAAAGTTAACAGAGGTAATGATAGAAAGTGAAACAGAGAGAAAGGAGTAAGGAAGAGGAAGAGAGAGAGGAGAGAAAACATGAATCCACTTACACAGTTCACTGGTACATCTGTACCGCGATCCCTAAACAACCAAGGTCTCTGTTGGAAAACAAAATCATACAAACACACACAAACACACGCAGAACTACGCAGAGAAGAGGTACAACCTAGTCATCGCAATGGGAAGCAGTGTTACAGTGTCAACATGCATAATAAAGGGTGCTCCGTGGTGATACAGTCATGCAGATGCAGCCTCGTCTCCGCAAGGAGGAGGAAGCCCGCAAGGCTCACGACCCAGGCCCCCAGCAGCCACCCAGAGGCCCAGATCCCAGCTACCCCCCCAAAGAGCGGACATGCATCCCCCGAAGGGCGGCAAAAGGCGGCCCCAGCCGGAGCCCCCTGCAGTCTGGGGGCCCAGGCCCCAGCGGACCAAGACCAGCAGCTGCCGACCCCACCGGGCGCCGGGCGTCCCCCGGAGCGGAGACAGCGTCGGGCCCAGGGCCCAAGCGCCCAGGAGCAGCCACCCCCCCCCCCCCGGACCCGGGCGGCCCAACCGAAACCCAGGAGGACCGGACCCCCCAGACGACGCCCCCCAGGGCAGGCCAGCCCCCACCCCAACGTCCCTGCCCCACACACCTGACACCAGGGCGCCACCACCTCTACCACCCCCTACCCCGCCACCACGCTCACACACACACACTCCCCACACACCTACCCCAACACTAGGGCTGAAAGATATACCGTCACCGCCCCCGCATCGAGACACGGGCACCCAAGACATCAATACCGCAAGAGCAACCACATACAAGATACAGATCCCCCCTGCGCCCGCCCCGCACAAAAAGCCCCGGAAGCCACAAACAAAACCGCACCCCCCACCAAAGCGCCCGGCCCCCAACCAACCCGCAGCCACACCGCACCACACCGACACCAAGATGCCCGGCACGAACACCGAGATACGAACCTCCGCCCACACCGCCCAGCCCTACCCAACACCTCCGTGTACCCCCCACACACACACATACACCCACCCACTCCGTTCCCTCCGACCTTACATACCCACACTCACTCCTCCCTCCACCCCCAACACTCTCCCTCCCTCTACCGTCCACACCTACCCCCCACCTCCCTCATACCCTCTAACACACACATGCACTCCCCCCACATAGCTGCACCAACCCCTCCCTACCCCCCCACACATACGCCCCCACCTCCCTATACCCCCAATACCCCATACAGTCCCCCCCTTACATGTCCAGCCCCGCCCATCCCTCTGACCTATCACACTCCCGCCCTTCCTTCCTTCAGCCCCTCATGACCATCCCTACTAGACACTCACGAGCATGCCACTCCTTCCTCCATCCCCCTTTCCTCCAACCACTTACCCACATCTCCTCCCTCTTCCAGCCCAAGTTCCTCCCTCCCACATTTCCTCTTTCACACTCTCATTCATTATTCTTACATACCCACCTCTCTCTTGCCCATGCCCTCGTGCCTCCTGAGTGGTAGCTCGGGCCGGGGAAGGAGCCGTGAGCTCCAAGCCCCCAACACGTCCCCCCCACCACCACCCCCATCCCCCACCCCCGGACGCAGCAGGCCAGGCATCCCCCAGGCCAGCAGATCCCCCGCAATGCAGCCAGCCTTAACCACTGGCGCGTGAAGCAGCCACTGTCCCCCCCTCCCCCAGTAGCGCCCGGGAGACCGGGGTATGAAAGGACCCTGCCCCCCCCCCCACCCCCCGCTCATGACTGTGTGTGTAAGATGTGTGTTGTTTGCAGTTAAAACTAAGGGGCAGTGCCAAGTCATGCCGGGAGTGGGGTCGCGTAGGGGGCATGACCCCCCAACCGGCCCCTCCCTCCTTCCACACACTATATGGCCCGCCCCTCAGAAGTGGTTGTGAGCTGTTGTTATTTTATGTGTTTAGGTGTCTAAGTGTGGTTAAAACTGGGGAGCAGGCTGTCTCTAGACGTGGCAAGCAAAGGCACTTTTGGTGCCCTCCCTCACCACGCCCGCTTGACACGCACCCTCCCCAAAACCCTACGTGTGTGTGTGTGAGGTAGAGCAGGGGGGGGGGTCTTGGGAAAGGAGACCAGGGGGGTATATGAATTCCCCCCCCTGGAAGAAGAGCCGTTACCGGCATTAGGTACCCCTGCCTCCCGGGATCCCCCCAGGGCAGAAGGGGCAGGCATGGCCGCCCCCACGGCCCGGCGTCTGGCGTTCACCACAGAGGGGCCAGCCTCGGCCCCTGGGGGCGCTCGACCATGCCAGGCCAGGGAGGGGGGAAAAGGGACGGGAGCGGAAAGGGTCGGCGGAGGGGCCAGAGTCACCGGCCCAACATCCCCAGGCCTCGCAAACCCCCCAAGAGGCACGCAGAGCTGCTATTTTTTTTTTTTTTTTCCCCTTTCCTCCCCCACTCTATTGTATCACCCCTAAACCCTACTTCAAACAACCAACGACTTTACCCCCGTCAACACTCCCTCATCCCATCCTCCTCCCACCCCTCCTGTATAGCCAGTTAGTCCCCGCACATCCGCCCCCCAGTGTCCATGCCCCCCCCCTCCAAACCCAAGCCTGCACCCCCACCCAGGCCGCGACACGCACAATCCCCCAACCCCGCCAGACCCACCCACCCACCCACCCACACACACCCCCCCACCCACCCAGCGCCCCGCATCCGATCCCCCCACAGAACCATCCCCGCTCCCCACCCAAGCCCCCCCAACCCGACACACACAAACCCCACCAATGCACCACCACCCCCACACCCAAACACCCATCATCCATGCACCCCCACCCACCCACCCATCTCCACACACCCCCACAGGCAGCCACACACACACACAACCGCATTCACGCCCCCCCCTCCAGTCACACACCCACCCACACATACCAAGGACGGGGACCACGGGGCCACCAGCCCCCCCCCCACGCCACAAGTCCACCGCCCCCAGCCCCCCGGACCACGCGAGACCAACCCGCACGAGACCACCAGCGCAGGCCAGCCCCAACCGACACAGCGGCCGGGCGGGACAGGCACCCGGCGTGGAAAAGACCCGGCCACCCCGCAACCCCCCACCTCCACACACTAGAGCTGAACGATATGGACAAAACCCCACACCCCGACAGCCACGCCAGACACCCCAACATCGATACGACACAACACGACCACGGGTCCGCCGAAAACCAAGCACCCCGGCGGAAAGCGCAGCTCCGTCCGCGACCCCCAGAGCCCCACACGCAGGACAAGCACAGGGGAAATCCACACCCCCCACATAGCCGCTCCCGCGACACCAACATCCCGGATGCCCACATCCCGACACAGACACGACAACGATACATCCCCCAGCCCCACCACACACACACCCCCACCAGCACACACACCCGCACGCACACAGCAGAGGCGCCCCGGCCCCCGGCGCAGTGACTAGACGTCACCAGGTCGTGAGGACCGGCCAAATCCAGAGGAGGCACGTCCCGCCGGCCCGCCCCCCCCCCAGCGCCAAGCCGGGTCCCCCGGCCCCGGAGGCAGGGGCCACCCCGGAGCACCGGGGCCCAGGACCCCCCGCCCCCCCCGCCCCGGGACGACCCCGGCCACCCGGCGCCAGCCGACAGCCACCGGCCAGGGCCCCACCAGCGACCCGCCCACCGCCGCAGAGCAGCCCCAACCGCTGACCCCCATGCCCCCCATCGGGCTGGATACAGCCCCGCCCCAGCGGCGAGGCAGCCCAGACCCCCCCCCAAGTCAACCGCCAGGGATCCATAGCCATCAAGCACTCGCCGGCACCCAACCCCCACATCGCCGAGGCGGCTCTCCTACACCAACGTTAAGTGATGGAGCTAATCACAGGGGACCAGAGGGAGTGGAATTCATCTAACTGGTTCTTAGAGGAGGCAGACATCGTCTCAATACTGATATGGTCTACTAAGAAATTCCTAAACTGGCTAATGCTCAGATTATTTTTGGATTTCCAGTTTACCAAGATAGTTTTCTTTGCAATACATAATACAGTAAGTATCATATGTGCATAGTTGGTTACCGTGTTGATCTCATCCAAGTCCCCCAGTAAACACAGTGCGGGGCTTGCAGGAAAGTTACACCTGAGCCACGTTGACAGGTCATCACATACCTGAAGCCAAAACCTCTGGACAGGTGGACAAGACCACAAGGCGTGAAGATAATTGTCTGTTGTATTCTCATTGCAGTGCAAACAAATATTTGAAGGTGACAGACCCATCTTGAACATCCTCTGTCCTGTGTAATGTACTCTGTGTAAAACCTTGAATTGTATCAACTGCATATTTGAGTTTTTAGTCATTAGGAACGTGTTTAAACATATCTGTGTCCATGTGTTTTGGTTAAGGGTTCTGGACAAGTCAGCCTCCCACTTCGAAGTTGGAAGGGAAATTGAATCATCCAGTTTTAATAATAATCTATATATTTTCGACAGTAGTTTGGGGATAGAGAGATTCAGGAATTCTGCTACCCTGACCGGAGTCTGCAGGATCAGTTGGTTAGAGGTATATTTTTTGCTTAATATAGATTTAAGTTGATGGTATTCTAAGAATTTAGTACTACTGATCCCGTATTGTAAGGTAAGTGTATTAAATGACAGGAATTTTCCATTTTCAATGATATGTTGTAATTGTTTAACTCCTTTATCCTTCCAATGCACAAAATTAATCATTTTCTTGTTTTGTAAAATATCCAGGTTATTCCAGATGGGTGTGAGTTTACATGGAATAATAGAAGACTCGGTTAATTTCAGGAATTCCCACCATGCTTTCAGAGTAGAGCAGATGTTGATACTTTTAAAGCATTTATGAGATCTGACTGCTGAACTGATGAACGGCAAATCAGAGACATCCAGATCCTCACATAATGCTTGTTCTGTGTCTAGCCACGGTTCATCTAGATGGGTAGGTTTCAGCCATTTGGAAATAAATTGTAGCTTATTTGCTAGGAAATAATAATTGAAATTGGGTGAGTCTAACCCTCCCCGGTCTTTTACCTGTTGTAAGGTTTTTAAACTGATACGTGATGGCTTGTTTTTCCAAAGAAATTTGGAAATGTGAGAGTCCAGTGACTTAAACCAACTGGAGGAAGGTTTGGTGGGTATCATTGAGAACAAGTAGTTAATTTTCGGTAGAACCATCATTTTGATGGTAGCAACTCTCCCCATGAGTGATATGGGTAAGTGCTTCCATCGCGTGAGATCTTCCTCTATTGACTTTAATAGCTGGACATAATTTAACTTTATTAACTCTGAAAGTTGTGGAGAAATATTTATTCCTAAATATCTGATATTACCAGACTGTATTGTGGTGTTAGGGATGTTTTGTAAAGTACAATTAACAGATAAAGCTGTAGTCTTGGTCCAGTTAATAGAGTACTCAGATATCATTGAAAATTTATTGATCAATGTGATTGTCTGGGAGAGAGATGTTGATGAGTTCTGGAGGAAAAGCAGTACGTCGTCTGCATAAAGACTTATTTTATGTTCTAGATTTTTGCCGGGGATCCCTTTAATATCTCTGTCCTGTCTTATAGCGGCTGCTAGTGGTTCAATGAAAATGGCAAAAAGTGAAGGGGAGAGCGGGCAGCCCTGCCTGGTGCCTCGCTGTAAACAGAAACTTGGAGAAGTTTGGTCATTGGTCCTCACACATGCATTAGGGTTGTTATAAAGTATTTTTATCCAGTCTATGAAATAAGGACCAAAACCAAATTTATTTAATGTTGCAAACAGGAATTTCCAGTTAACACGATCGAAGGCTTTTTCTGCATCTAACGAGATGATAGTAGATTCCAGATTATGAATGGTAGCATAGTCTATTAGATTAATCAGCCTGCGTGTGTTAGTAGAAGAATGTCGACCTTTAATAAAACCAGTTTGATCAGGATGTATTATCAGAGGAGTTATTTTTTCTATCCTTTTAGCGAGTGCTTTGCTGATTATCTTAAGATCTACATTTATTAATGAGATTGGCCGATAACTAGCTGGAAGTGTCGGGTCTTTACCTGGTTTTAATAATACGGTGATATTTGCTGAATTCATATTTGGTGGTATTTTCTGTTTCTCTTTTATTTCTAGTATCATTCTATAAAAAGTGGGAGCCAGAATTGTCCAGAACTCTTTGTAAAATTCGACCGGATATCCATCTGGGCCTGGGGCTTTATTATTGGGCATATGTTGCAGAGCGTCATGTAATTCACTTATTGAGAGGGGTGAATCTAAAACCGTAATATTTTCCTGTTGTAGTTTTGGAAGAATGATACTATTAAGAAATTGATTAATATCATCATCTGTGGGGTTTATTTGTGATTTATATAGTGTTCTGTAGAAGTTTCTAAAAATGTTATTTATCTGGTCAGGATCATGGCTGATACTTCCTTCTGAGTCTTTAACGGAGGAGATTGTTGCTTTTTCCTTATTTATTTTTAACTGATTAGCTAGAAGCTTGCCAGACTTGTTACCATGGTCGAAGTTTTCTAAACGAAGTCTTTGAACTAAGAATTGTGTTTTTTGGTCTATTATTTTGTTTAACTCGAGCTTGAATTTCCTTATATCATTCAGCATGTGTTCCTCCGGAGAGACCTGGTAGGCGTCTTCTAGTGATTTAATTCTAACTTCTAATTCTGAGATTCTTGCAGCTTCCTTTTTTTTTTATGGGAAGAGAAGGAAATTATTTTTCCTCGCATTACTGCTTTACCTGCTTCCCAAAGGACACATGCTGGAGTTTCTGGTACATCGTTGTTCTCTAGATAAATGGACCATTCTCTTTTAAAATAGCTGATAAACTCAGGATCTTTCAGTAATGATGTATTAAATCTCCAACTCCTAGTTGCTGGTTTAATAGTTTTATTTCTCAGAGTTAATGATACTGGTGCGTGATCACTGATGGTTATTGGGTGGATTTCTATTTCTGAGATTTCACTCATCAGTGAGCTGCTGGTTAAGAAGTAATCTAATCTAGAGTAGGAATGGTGAACTGAGGAGAAGAAGGTATATTGTCTCGTGGTGGGGTGATGAGATCGCCATGCATCACAAAGGCCGAAATCCTTCATGTACTGCTTAACGATATCTGATGAATGCCATATTTTGTTATGTCCTGCTGTACTGAGCCTGTCCATACCTGGATCACATACCATGTTGAAGTCTCCGCCCAATAATACCGCCCTATCAGAGTAGTTATGCAAAGCAGAGAAAAATGAGTCAAAGAATAATGGATCATCTACGTTTGGTCCATATATATTTGCAATGCATACCTTAAGATTCTGAACAGTTAATGTGACTATTATAAATCTGCCTTCTGGATCTCTGATTACATCATCAATGTCAAATTTTAACCTGCTATTAATCAGAATTGCTACACCTCCCTGTCTAGAATTATAACCAGCTGAATACACGTGTGGAAACTGTCTTGTCTGAAGGAGATCGACTGAGAGTTTGATAAATGTGTTTCCTGAAGTAAGACAATGTCTGCCTGAAGATCTTTTAGCCGGTTGGAAATTTTTAATCTCTTATCCCCTGTGCGAGCTCCGCGCACATTCCAGGTGACTATTTTCATTCAACCAACGCTGAAATAAGTGTTACATGCATATTAATAAAGCCGTGCATCTGTTCGCGTATTTCTGCCGTAAGTATGAAAATAAGCTGCAGGCTAGACGAG
>JALJCO010013175.1:0-43410 GCA_023101725.1 Atherinomorus stipes
GTGGCGTTGAACTGCCAGAGCGATGAAATAAATGTTGGAGCCATCTCGTTATAACGAGAAAAAAAATCTCGTTATAACGAGAAACTTTCTCGTTTTAACGCGGAAACCTTTCTCGTTTAAACGAGAAACTTTCTCGTTTTAACGTGAAACCTTTTCGTTATAACGAGATATACTTCTCGTTTAAACGAGAAAGTTTATCTCGTTATAACGACTTAGATAAAGTTGGAAAGATATGGACAGATTCGGACATCGGGGATCAATAACTCTGAGACGAAACGTTTTTGAAACACAAATGACACCCCTTTCACGTCATAATAGCACAGACTACTAGCTACAAGAATTAAAAAACGTTATTTTTTTAGAAAAACCGAGCTGGGTGAATAACATTGATCTCTATGAGCAGGCGGTAGCCGAGCGAGTGGTTAGGGACCGTCTGCAAATGGCAATACAGGAGCAAGACGCTGCGAATAAAAAAAAAAAAAAAAAAAAAAAAAAAAATCAATAACCCCACTGTCATACAGAACAGAGACTCTGAAATCACCACACATACCTAGGGGCTCCAGATGGTCACTCTACAACAGCTGTTTTGGATAAATGTGCCTTTTGATAATTCATTAACATCTTGCTATATTGATAAATAACACCATCATTATAAAGTGCAGACTCTAAAAGTCACCACACACATCAATGGAGCCTTGTTGATCATACTACAACTCTTCCTCTCATAAAATATGCTTAAATGTATTTTGGGGGATTTTTAAAAAAGCCAAATAAGTCATATAATTGGCAATATATGTTGTAGTACCACCAAAGTCACGTTACACATAAACCATCTCCTTTTTTCCATGCCACTCGTCTTATTAGATAAAAATATGCTAAAATTTAAATTTGGGGGATTTCTTATCAATAAACAAGTCATAAGATTAGCAATAACTCATTTATTAGGCTACAAATTGTAGTACCACCATATTTTCAGAACAAATATGGTGGTTTTCAAAACCAAAGTCTTTCTCAAACCCTGCCTTTTCTCATCCGCCCTTCATCCGCAGATGAGAAATGTGCCTTTTGATAATCCATTAATCATTAATACCTTACAATATTCATCAATAACTCCACCATTGATTGAAATAGCAAGACACTAATGATTAACAATAATAAGATAAATGTAAAAAATAAATAAAGGTGCATTTTTCCAAAACAGCTGTTGTAGTATGATCATCAGGAGTCCCTTGAGATGTGTGGTGATTTTACAGTGTCTACACTGTATAACAGTGGAGTTACTGATTGAAATAGCAAGATACTGTATCAATGATTAATAACAAAAAAAAGTAAAAAACAAATGAAGGTGTATTTTTTCCAAAACAGCTGTTGTAGTGTAATCAGTGGGAGTTCCTTGGCGTGTGTGGTGATTTGGGAATGTCTGCACTGTAGAACAGAAGGCTAGTTATTGATTGATCAAAATATCAATAGTTAAAGACAATAGAAAATTTAAAAAAAATGAAGTTGCATTTCTCCAAAACAGCTGTTGTAGAGTGACCATCTGGAGCCCCTAGGTGTGTATGGTGATTTCGGAGTCTCTGTTCTGTATGACAGTGGGGTTATTGATTTTTATTCACAGCGTCTTGCTCCTGTGTTGCCATTTGCAGACGGTCCCTAACCACTCGCTCGGCTACCGCCTGCTCATAGAGATCAATATTCACCCAGCTCGGTTTTTCTAAAGAAATAACGTTTTTTATTCTTGTAGCTAGTAGTCTGTGCTATATATGACGTGAAAGGGGTGTCATTTGTGTTTCAAAAACGTTTTGTCTCAGAGTTATTGATCCCCGAAGTCCGAATCTGTCCATATCTTTCCAACTTTATCTAAGTCGTTATAACGAGATAAACTTTCTCGTTTAAACGAGAAGTATATCTCGTTATAACGAGAAAGGTTTCACGTTAAAACGAGAAAGTTTCTCGTTATAACGAGATTTTTTTCTCGTTATAACGAGATATGGCTACAACATTTATTTCATCGCTCTGGCAGTTCAACGCCACCGTATGATATAGACCACGTAGCAAAACGTAAAAATGTTTTACCGAGTAGGCACGGCATGAACATCAGCAATGCAAAGAGTTATAAAAAGTGTCATCAGAGGACCGGGCGGTTTCCAGTGGGAATGGAAACAGAGCGAGACACGTACATCGGAACTGAACGCCTCAGATGCCGCGTGATCCAGATAATTTATTCTTTTGCTTCACATCGTAAAACCAATTTTTACAGACACAACTTACATGTTTGTGAAACCCGTGTGACGTTAAATAGTCCAATTTTTTTGTAAGTCCTGGTTGTTCCTGCTGGGTCAGTGGTGCTGAAGCTGTGGTTGGAGCGGGGAGGCCCGTTCCTCCTCAGCACCTCGTGCGCCCATGTTGCAGCAGCATCCACGGATTAACTTCTGTGTACAGAGGGCCATGGAGGTGGCCACGGAGTTGCCAAAAATAAAGACAGAAATGGGAACAACAAAACTAGTAGACTATATTAATAAATAACATTTGCCTCTTGTGTTTCAAAAACGTTGCATCTCTGATATGAGCTTCCCATGCGCCCTTTCATCCAGCAGATGTGTCCAGTGCTTTTATTACGCATTGGGTTGCCACCGGCCTCTATATAGCTACAGTTAACATTTATGTAGCTAATTATGTATCAAAATTCATTTGTATTTCCGAACAGCTACAGGTGGCTATATCCTCATTGTCCCCAAACTATAACGAGCATGGCGATGATATCATTTTGTATAATTTAAAAGCTAATACTCACATGTAGCAGCAGACTGTCCGCCTTATTATTAAGTCGTATGGACTTCCTAGCAACATCTAAGTTTTATTTCACAATAGCAGATCATTTTAACTGGTGGAGGTTCTTCTTCAATAAGATAGCATACACCTGTTTCTTTTGTAAATCCGTATTTTATTTAATCTTGTGTGTATGAGCATGTGCACTTCCAGGACCTTTTAATATCAAATATCTGTTTATTAATTTTTCCAAATAACTTTGTTTTATTTGGCACAAAAGTCACATTTTACATAATTTCTCTGCTTTTATATTCTTCTGCCGCTGGTGTCACAGCTTTTCGTTTCTCCAGTTTTTACGCCAGTTTTTCTACGTATGGCAGCCCCAGAGCCACTATCCTGCAATTTTTTAGATGATTCCCTTTTCCAACACACCTGAATGAAATAACCGGCTTCTGCATAGCCGAACGCATAAGGTAGGCTAATTCAGGTGTGAGAGGCGATGCAGGGCAGGAGTTGCAGGATAGTGGCTGTCAAAGACTGGACACCCCTGATGCATTATGGGCATAAAGTCTTCTGTGATTTGGAAGCGAGTATTACCGTTTTAAAATCCATTCTGTGACTTACTGGAGGCCAGTGTGAAGATTTTATAACTAGTGGTGTGTTCTTTCTCTTAGTCATCATTAAAATGAGCCAACTCCTAAAGATCTTTACAGTAATTCAGTACTGATCAACACAATGGATGAGTTTTGTGAAACAAAACAAATTCAATTGATTTTTTTTTTACTGCAGTTTTTTTCCTACAGTAACTCTCATCTTTCTAACCTTGAAGAACTCTCAAGTCCATTACAGAGAACTTTTCTGAGTGCTGCTATCTTTTTTTAACCTTTTATTCTTGACTCTTACAGCAGGTTACAGTACCTCTCACAGTTTTCAGATAACTTTCTTTGACCTCCGAGGACACATCACACTTGATTGCCTTCCATGACACAATCACAATGGCTTGGATAATCACAGCTACACTTTTCTTGTCAGGTAAGCAAATATTTTGGCAGTTTTCAGCAATATTTTTGCAATCTTCCAGATAGAGCAACTTCTATGAATGATAATTAAAGGCGGAGTGATGAGGTCAACAGCTAAAAAATATATTAATTTCACAAGTACATCTCAGCCTCTTTGAACCAATCAATATAAACTAAATAATGCACTGATGTTTTCTGTGCAACTTTTTCCTTTCTTCCTTCATTTTGATTGTAGAAATGCCATAAGTAAAGCGATGCTTCATATCGTCTTATAAGCAATATCCAGTAAACTAAGTGCTTGATTTTACACATTTACTATTGTACAGAACATGTTTATCATTTGAATGGTTCCTTGAGATTGTTTGCTTCTTTTTCTTTTGACATAAAATTATGTTGTGTAATTTCAAAAATTACACAACAAATACAACCTTTTCACCTGAAATACCGAAAAACATGTACAGTCAATTTTTTACATTTATGCAATTATAAAGATTACATATTAGATTAAAACTTTTAAATTCACCATAATCACATTATGACTGTAGATTAGATAAATTGTTTGGATTTTTCTTTTTCATTCCTCAGTGTTAAAAGCTGCTCTTTGTTTCAACGTTGAGCCTCTGGCTTGGAAGTCCCTGAATAATCCTGCTGCAGGATTTGGCTACCAGGTGGTGCAAAGACCATCAGAGTGAGTCAGAGCATACGTTATAGTCTGTTATAGGTTAACCGCTGCTATGTCTGCTACTTACAACCCCACTGCCAACTTACAATTCTGTTTTAAACACACTACAAAATAGTAAGAATACAATCAAGCTAATGGGTCACTCCACATTACCAAATGTTTGTCTTGTTTTATTACCTTAGTTTTCTCGTCAGTGCTCCTCTTGAACAGTATTCAGAAAATGGAAGGGGGCAAATATTCAGGTGCAACACTGAAGGATGCCAAAATCTGCAAGTTTCAGGTAAGAAACTATTATTTTTCAAAGTACTGACAGAAAAGCCTGAAATTTTTCCACCAATGATGGAGATGGAGATGAAATTTAAACTGAATTGTTTTTTCACTCCACTTTGTTGAAAGTATCTCACATGCAATGTGATCTAAAGATCTCTGCTCAAGTCTTAAATTAGACACAGACAATGATGCTGATAAACACTTAACATGAACAGTGGTTTATTGTGGTAGTTTTAGGTTATTGTTGTTGATTGGCTAGTTTTTTATTTCTTTATTTCTTTAATGCATGCTTTCATTCAGTCACTTTGCTAAGTGCTTAATATTGTTTCCACAGTTCCAGAGTTTGCAGTCAACATGTCTCTGGGTTTGACGATGATCAGCGATCCTAACACAGAGAACACTCTGGTGAGTCTGGTGAACAACAGAAATTCTGAACTAAAAATCACATAAACCTTTTCTAACAGCCAAAAATATAATGTTTAAGTGGCCAGAAAATGATTAATCTATTAATAAAATGTGATCCTGTAATTCTTTTCTAGGCATGTGGTCCAGCTGTTCATAAAGACTGCAAAAACATGAACATGTATGTTGATGTTTGTATTGGGATCGACAAACATAATAGATTTGGACCACCTGTCCCATCTTCAATGGAAGGTAAGCTAAATATAATAACATTTCAATAGAGGGGCACCATAAAAACTGCAAGCGGTGAGAACACGTCTAATCTGAGGAAGCAGCTGATTAAACACAATATTCTTCTCAAAGTTCCGTTCCCGATACTTCGTCTGCAGCCCACAGGAAGAAGAGGGAAAAGTCAGACAGCGCCTCAGTGGCGGAACAGATGTAATCGGGGGCAGATAATAACCAGCAGGGTTCACAAACTGCCGTTCAAGAACTTAATACGATGTGAATATTTACTGAGTTTACCATCAACCAAGACAGTAAACCAGTTCAGGGGCGACGCACAGGTCACATCTCTCCCTCCCTTTCTCCATCGCATCCCACATCTTATTAAACTCTTCATCACAGCGGAGTTTCTGCATGCGAGTGCACCAGCCACAATCGGTCTCTGCCAGACACGTGACTTTTGTTGCTAAGACGCCATTTTAGGTGTATAAAAGTCAGCGGTCCCGTTTATCAAACAAGCGTGGAAATGAGCGCACATCGGATCATATAAATGATCTTATTATTGTATCCACGTGTGATTCATAAATGTTCCTGTCTGACCAAACAATATAATCTAAAATCCCTCCTTATCCAGCTGCTTCTACCCTGAAGCAGCAGCGCAGACAGGCGGAGGCTGGTCCAAGCCTGACCCGGACTGTCGGATCTGAGCCTGACCCGCACAGAGACAGAAGAAAAAATAACTTTCATTAGCTAAGCTAAGAAACAGTCTGCTGACTGAGCGCTTATACACTATAACTTTAGGGTACAGATTACTTAATAGAAACGACGGATCGCCTCCTGTCTTCTGTCTCCAGGAGCTGCAGGTGTCATACCAGCCAGATGATCTTAACAGCAGAGTGTTGTAACTTCAGATGAAGGCGACAACTGATCGCCAAAAATATCAAGATAAATCAGACTTTATTATCTCACTGTTGATGTCTGAATAAAGAAAAGAAAGCTCGGCTGCGTGTAAGAAGACGGACAGTCGGGCTGCAGAAAGGCGCAGGTGCATCAGACCAGCGGGAAACGCTGCTTTAGACTCAGAGAAAGTTTGCAACACAACCCTGACCTGTGTGGAGCTGTACAGCGATGCTGTAACTTGTCAAGACTTTATTGACAAGTTAAATAACAGAAATACTAGTTTATAAACATTATGCACAGCCGGAAGGGCAGATGTGCTGGTAACTGCAGCTCCCGGGAGACGTGTACGGAGTTGAGTGGAGGAGATCCGTTTCTATAAATTAATCTATACATTATCGTTGTACAAGTGTTCATTCGGTAGACTGTTTCTTAGTTTAACTAATGAAAGTTATCGTTTCTTATGTTTCTGTCCGGGTCAGGCTCAGATCCGACCAGCCTCCATCTGTCAGCGCTGCTGCTTCAGGAGAAACAGCTGGATGATGGTGCATTTCTGACGAACATTCCTTGTTTGGTCAGACACGAACATTTTTTAAATCACACATGGATTCAGTCATAAGATCATTTTAATGATCAGATGTGCGCTCATTTCCACGCCGGTTTGACCACTGACAGTTTTACGCCTGAAATGGCGTCAAGCGCTGGTTACTGCTGGTTAAGCAACAAATGTTACGTCACTCGGCGGAGACCGATACTCACGTCTGATAAATAAGTCTGCGTTTCTCTGAGACAGTATCGATTCAAATGTGAAAGGTACCCATCCCTAATGACGATGTTAGTCTATGCATGTGTAGGATTTAATAAGTTTTATTCTTCCTACCCTTTTCAGATATGTTGACCAATTGTGGGTCATGTCTTGAAAGAATTAAATAAATAAATTGAAAAAAATGAAAAATAAAGATACAAACTTGTGACTGTCCCCTTTATTTTTTTGTGTTACCTTACTTTTACTTCATGTCACTTCACATTTGCATTTTTATTTGTTTGTTTTGATAGCGGTATCTATCTATCTATCTATCTATCTATCTATCTATCTATCTATCTATCTATCTATCTATCTATCTGTCTGTCTGTCTGTCTGTCTGTCTGTCTGTCTGTCTTCTGTCTGTCTTACTTATTTATGATTTTAGTGTTATTTAATAGTTTAAATATTTTTCTGTCATTTCTGTAATTTTTTTTTTACCAATTAAAGGTGAAAGAACATCCTCCATTAGTGGTATTCATATTTTCTCCCAGCGGGTGTCATGCATCTCTCTTGTGGATCAATGTGCTGTAACATGGCTGTAAATTTGAATATCTGGGGGCAACTGTGTATATTGTTATTCAGACATTGGGCTATCTTTTCTTTTCACAGAGTGCCGAAACCAAGCTGACATTGCATTCCTGTTAGATGGCTCAGGCAGTGTGAGTTCAGATGATTTTGATAGAATGAAGACTTTTGTTTCAAAACTGATTGAGTCACTCCTGGGAAAATGTACACAAGTAAGACTATGTTTGCATTTTTCTAATAACAGAAAAAAAATACA
Source organism: Atherinomorus stipes (assembly GCA_023101725.1). Taxonomy (NCBI): domain Eukaryota; kingdom Metazoa; phylum Chordata; class Actinopteri; order Atheriniformes; family Atherinidae; genus Atherinomorus; species Atherinomorus stipes. The sequence continues at coordinate 7,851 of JALJCO010013175.1, forward strand.
ATGGTAACTGCTGAGAATGCATAAAGGACTTTAGATTTTAACAAATTAGTAAAAAATAAATAAAAAAAAAATTCCTATTTTGATAAAGTGAAACATCATCTCAAAATCCCATGTCTTTTTGGGGATTATATTTTCTACTCTTTTATTATTTGTTTATTTTATTGCCTTTTGAATACATATTTCTGATTTGTATATATTTATTGTTTTCTTTTGCAGTTTGCCATCACCCAGTTCTCTGCAAGCACTGAAATACATTATGACTTTAATCAGTTTGATCCTACACAATGGCCAGATCAAATTAAAGAAATACGGCAAATCGGAGGGGGTACCAACACTGCTACAGCTATTTCACATGTTGTGTAAGTGTCATCATGATCCTGGTTGACAATGCATGGTAAAAACTTAAAGCTGAAAATATATTGAAAGGAAGGGAACAGTGTTTCTCTCTCTCTCTCTCTCTCTCTCTCTCTCTGATAAAATAAGCTTCCACAGATAGAAATGTCATTATTGAGGCTTTTCCGTCTTCGTCAGTCTGGTTTTGCCTACCTGGCTTTCATCCTCCAGTTTTTTAGCCCATTTTTTGTTATTGTTTTTTTTTTTTTTTTTTTTTTGCTTTTTTCAGACATTTAAGACTAATCTCCTTATGTTAGTTACCTAGTCAGTATGTTAGTTAGTTTTGTTTTTTAGCTCCTCGCTCCACCAGTATATTCAGGGGTCTGGAAATGGATTTCAATGAAACATTCAAGGCTATCAAAGATGCTCTCTGATAAAAATTTTCAAATGAGAAAGACGGTTTAAAGCATTTATATTCTGAAATGGTAACAAGACATGTCGTAAACTGAGTTCCTCTGAGTCCAAGGTTGCAGAAAACTGAATCAGCTCCAAATAAATTATCAGAGAATTAGCTCCTCCTGCTAGCTGCTGTGTTTACTTTTGCTTTGGGGGAGTGCAGCAGTTTTGTGAATTTAATGTAAATTACAAAAAACATTTATGCAAAGTTAAAACTCATTCTTTTCTAGGGACAACATCTTCTCATCAACACGTGGTTCCAGGTCACAAGTGAAGAAAATATTGATCGTCATTACAGATGGAGAATCTAGTGACCGTGACAAATTACAAGAAGCACTACAAAAAGCTGACTCTAAAGGCATAGTTCGATTTGCTATTGGGGTGAGTTATGATGATATGAATCTGTATTCTTACAAAGAAGAGAATTAGCTTACTTTCTACTGCTTCGACATAACCTCTCTAATTTGTAAGTGTGGTTCAATCCTACCAATCATGAAATACATTTAGATTCTACAAGTACAAAGTGTTTGGCCTGAAATGCTCAGTGTAGCAACCAATAATATAATAACACCCAATAATGTACCTGCCAGTTATGTAACAATTGTTTATTTTTTGGCCTAGCATGAAAAATAACAGTTTATGTTCATTACAGTACATACATCTATGTATAGGTTGGAGAGACATTTAAACACTCGTGTTAACCAGCTTTGTTTTAATACTTGAAGTACATCACAGAAATGTATTTTCTCTCTAACACTCGTGTTAACCAGCTTTGTTTTAATACTTGAAGTACATCACAGAAATGTATTTTACATCCGTAGGTTGGGAGTGCATTTAAAAGCCCAAGTGCATTAAATGAACTGAAGATGATTGCATCTAAACCGGAAGAAAACCATGTGTTCGAAGTGGAGACATTTGAGGTGCTCGAGAGGATTCGACAGAATGTGCAAGACAAAATTGTTTCTATTGAAGGTACAGATGTTATCTTACCAACAATCAGTTGTTCCTTTTTCAGCTAAAATTACTGTGTTTGATCTGTGTGTAAAATGTGGTCACGTCTGAATAGGGGAAAGTGATGGTGCATTCGAATTGAACTCAAAAGTTGGATTTTCCAAGCTCCCAGTTGGAAATACAACCCGAATGCCCACTGAAGTTGGATTTCCTACTCGGAAACTCGGGGTAGACTCACAGCTCCGACTTCTCCCACTAAAGATGACTACACCCATTTCACAGAGAGGGACCCAACTGCAGTCACGATACATCGCCATATATCCAATCCACACCAGAAATCTCGGGAAGTTTTTTCTTCATGGAACTTTGTAAAATCGAACCCGACCCCTGACCCCTGACCCTTCCCCTAATCACTGGACTACACCATATGCATCTGTTTGCAAGCCGCAGATAGTTAAACACTGCTAAGAGTATCTAACTTCCGATTGAGACTTCCTTTATGGATCAGATGTATGGCGGCGCCCTTGATGGTCATAACTGCAGTTAGGTACTCTTGATGTTACCACTTTCTGAACCCAGTCATAAACATTCATATTTATCCAGACTTTCTTGTGAAGTGTGTACAAATCAGTGTTAAGCGTAGTCATTTGCAACTTCTACCTGTCTGTAAAGTGTGAACATGCTTAAAACGTTAAATAATGCAACATTCGTAAGTTTTAGGCTAGTGCTAACAATAACAACAGCGGCTAATATGGTTTGCCTGTTAATTCCCTTCCTCTGACAACTGAAAATGGGAGTTTTGCTCTGTTCTGGCCTGAGATTCCTTTTTCGTCCACAAGTTTATAATCGACTATCCTTTTTTTTTCTTTTTTTTAAAACTTCACTGCAGCTTGAAATTAAACAAATACATCGCCACATGCTAAATCTGTTCTGTGAATGACTCTTGAAATAAAGAAGCTTGTTCTCTTATTAGGTATCTAATTATGTTTCAGGACATGATATAATAGATAAATTTGGTATAACCAGACAGAGGACGCAAAACAAAAGTTTCCTGGCAGTATCCATATTGCTTTTCCCATTTGTCCCCACTTCAACAACCAAATGCTCATAACTCATATGTGACGCAGTTTCCACCTCCAACTTCCGACCTCCAAGGTTAATTGAACGCTGCATGTAGCCAGTTGGGCGTGTCCCACCGTCGCCATCTTGCCATGTCATGTGTGTCATCACTCCCGGAAAATACTAAAATGGGCAAGCGGCCGAAATGATTGACAGCCAACATACTCTGGGCTTAATGCAAACCAAGCTAACTCGAAACTAACAGGTTCTAACAAAGATAAGCCTCCTGAGCGACAGGATAAAGGAAAGACATGTATGGACTTGCTGTTAGCTGCTAAAAACCACCATTTTGCTACTCTGCTGCAGACTGAGACCTTAAGGGCTAGACACCGGCTGGCATGCGGCCTGGCGCATGTCAATCAAAAGGATACACCCTTAATTATGTGTAATTTCAAGATTAAATAACATCTAAACGGATGGGTTATTATAAAAATTCACCCCCTCACATTTGACATGACTTATTAAACCGAAAATGATTTTTTCAACCAAGCTGTAAAAATGTTTACTTCTGCTGTGAAGTTGGTCTTTTTAATGTGGGAGTCTATGGGGATTTGCTCTGTTTTGGAGCTAGCCCCTAGCAGATCAGGATAGAACTACAATTATTAAACTAAACTTCCGGGCTTCACACTTTTTCAGCGGAGTTTGCCCCTTGCTCTAGACAGAAGCTAAAAATTAGATTAAATTAGAATTTTGAAAACCTCCTTAAACTCACTGTATACAGCCTTTTAATACTAAATTAACATTACATGTAGTGTATGCATTGTGTGACATTAAATAACTTGACCTTTTTTTTTTATTATTTTGCTATGACAGGATCTCGATCAAGTGGAGAGTCATTGGAACTGGAAATGTCTCAAGAGGGACTCAAAGCAGCTTATGTGTCTGGGGTAAAATGACTGGATATATAAGCTGGATAATAGAGTTCTTAAATTGAAAACAAAAATATTTTGAATGAACTTTCTTTTTGTCAAACACATTTCTGTCTAAACTACATGAATCCAGATGGCGATTGTTGGTGCTAATCAGTGGAGGGGAGGCTACAAGTGCTACACCGGACGAACAGTATCACATGAGCCCATGACTATCGAGCCTGACAGTTCTCTTGGTGAGAATTATCCAACAATACAAAAAGCAAAACTAACAAGTTCTTGTTGCCTATCTACCAAACTGTACAGCTCTCCCACTGCAGTAACATTGACCCAGTAGGCTTCTACAAGTAGTATTTTGTTGATGAAGATCAACATGTTGACAGAATGCAAATGCTTTGTGTGCAGTTCTGAGCTGGAATATTCACCAAAGCCTGTGATTATATGACCATTGAATTCTAGGTTACTCCATGGCACAGGCTAAAACTGCAGACGGCCAAATTACCATTATTGGTGCTCCGAGATATCAACTCAGAGGAGTTGTGGTGGTGGTTTTAAGTGACAAATTCAAGCAAAAACTTGAGCCAAATCAGCATGAGGTGAGTGAGTGCCACTAATTGCGCTGAAAGACAATGTATTGAATGTACCCCAAAAGGAAGAAAAAAGTTAAATGAAAAAAAAATCTTTCCAGATCCAGATTGGTGAATATTTTGGGGCAGAGGTTTGTACCATGGATGTGAATCTTGACAGCTACACTGATCTAATCATCATATCTGCTCCGATGTACAAGGACTCTGACAGAGAGGGACGAGTTTATGTTTGCACGTTAACCCATTTGGTAATTGGCAGCTACATCTAGAGACATTCAGTCAATTTATTTGTTTGTTCAGATTTTTTAAAGAGCATGAAAACTCTCATCCTTACATTCTCACCAGAATGTGGAGTGCCATTATGAGTCTTCGTTCGTACTAAAAGGGGCTGCATCTGACAGAGGAAGGTTTGGGTCTTCTCTTGCTGTTCTGCCTGATCTAAACAAAGATGGATTGAGTGATTTGGCCGTTGGAGCACCTTTGGAGAACGATGGTCAAGGCAGCATCTACATATTCCATGCTGAAGGAGGACAAAGAATCAGTCCTACTTACTCACAGGTAAGCTGTTGGAAAAGCTGATTAAAAAAAGTGGATCAAACTTCAAATTTTCTGCTTAAGTAATAAGAATTTCTTCCACTACATAGAGAATTGCTGCCTCTGAGGTTCAGTCAGGACTAAAGTTCTTCGGCATGTCGATCAGTCAGATGAGTTTTGATCAGAGTGGTGATGGTCTTCCTGACTTAGCGGTGGGTTCTAAGGGGACAGTCGTCTTACTCAGGTTGGTAAGGGCGTGTATAATCTATGGTAATTTATACAAATTTCTTTAAGAACCTCTTATATATCTTTATAGCTAAGTTTTAGGTACCAGTTTTTAAAAGATGTTGACATCTGTTTTATTATTGTGTCTTCTCCAGATCAAGGCCTATAGTGATGGTGGAAGCAACTGTGACCTTCAACCCAAATGAAATTCCAACTCAGAACGTGGACTGTTCAAATCCACTGGAGAATGAAGCTGAAATCTGCTTTACTATGAGCAGAGTCTCTGACGTGAACACAGGTTCTTCTTTCTCCTCATGTTTCATTCACTGACATACTTGTATATGTGTGCATTTTTTATATGAGAGAAATTCTGGTCTGTTTCAGCTCGAGCTCAGATTAATTACACTTTTACACTGGATGCTACCAGGAAGACTCCAAACAACCGAGCTTACATCAGAGAGAAACAACGAGAGGAAACTGGATCACTGCTTGTTGATTTAAATGGTCAAAAAATGCAGCAATGTGAAATTTTTGATTGAGGTTTGGCCTAATGAGATCAAATTTACCTGATTCAATTTAATGCAGATTTCATTTGTCAAAAAATATGTTTCTTTCTTTAAGACACTACCTGTTTAAAATGTTTCCATTCCTTTTGCTGCAGGCTTGTTCAGAAGATATTTTTAAGCCACTTATGAACAAGATAAGATTCGCCTTTAATGGTTTACCTTCTGACACAAATTTGAAACCCAGTCTTGCCCAAGAGGCTAAAACAACAACGTTTCATCCAGTGAGTAACTTTTAAATACACTTCATTAACTTTACTTTACTTTTCCATAACCAGTTGAAGAGCTTCACAGTGCACTGACATGTCCAGGATTCATCAGAAATCCTAGACAGTCTTCATTTATTTTTTTATCCAACTATCTATCTCTGAGCTAATGTGAGTGGAATAAATAATATTTATGTAACTTGTGTGTAACATTTTATTTTACACAGTTAAGGTTTGAGATCAACTGTGGTGCTGATGAGGAATGTGTTGATGATCTGAAAGTGGACTTCAACGTCACCGGGTGAGGACAAGTTAAAAGCGTCAAACTTTGCATGTGTGCTTAATGAAGTTTTATGTTTGTTTACAAGTACAAAGAATTTACTTCCGTCAAATGATTGACATCAAAGTTGGAGACAAAACTGGAACTGCTTATATTTTACTCTTTATGAGTTCAAGAAATAAAGATAAATTAAATATTTAGACTGCAGTACTCAAAAACTTTTTATAGTGCTATATTTTACATATTAATGTTCAAAAAATGTAAATATATCATCTCTCTGAGGGACATGACTACAGATATCAGTCTAATTCTGTCTGCTGGAGCAGCACCACCTTATGTAAGTTATGTAATTACTGGCTTAATTTAAAAAAGAAATGATAACATTGCATTGACATCTTGCTCACACATTCATCATGGCTTGAGTATGTTGATGAACTCTTACCTTTTCATCTAGGACTATCACCTGTTAAAATATGAAGACTGATTTATTTGCTTGCCACAGATTTGCTTCATTTTGTACCAGTAAATATTAACATGCTGATATTTTGTACAACTAGCAGGCCTGCAGCAGTAGCTTATTATCTCAAGGTGTCTCATTCAAGAGGCAAAAATACTGCTTCTTGGATGAAAAGCAGTCTTGTCAAAAGTTTCAATTTCCATAAGTGACCCATTGAAAAGGCTGATGGAAATGTAAAAAAAAAAAAAGAAAATTATTTCCAATACTGACTCATACATGACAGTTTTTGTTTTGTTTAGCAAATGAGTTACAGAGTTAAATATAAACAAAATAAGTTTATAGCTTGACTGCTGAGTTAATGTCTCCAAAACAGTAGCAAGGATGTTACTGTCATACATTAGCAAAAGTTAGCATATCAGTCCGAAGAATTTTCATTGTTTTACTCCAGTAGACGATTAAAAAGAGTGGTTCATACACGCTAAAAACTCCTGGGTCAAAAATACTCCTTTGACTCACTGCTGGGTTAAAAAGGGACCAACTAATTTCTTGGTTACTTTGACCCAGAAAATTGGGTTATTTTTTGGACCCAACTTTCGGGTTGAATGTTTAACCCAGAAGTTGGGTCAACAACCCAACAATCCAAATGTCTGGGTTGAAATAACCCAGATATTAATTGGCCCCTATTTAACCCAGCAGTTTTTAGTGTGCCTTTGTTGAAATTAGTTTATGGTCACTGATGTCTCCTTTGCATGTACCATACCATATCATACTATAGACAATATATATACATATATATATATATATATATATATATATATATATATACATATATATATATATACACAGTCTTCAAAGGGTGGCCCGACTGACTTGCCATGCATCTCATTCATGGTCATGCTGGCTTGCCAGGCTACCATACCATGCCACCACACCACATCATTCATCTTTATTGACAAACATTTAAACAACCACAGTTGAAACAAAGTGTTGTACATTACTGAATACTAAAAACTACAAGAAACTATAAAAACATGAAAGGAATGAAATGGTACTGTATCTTGATATCATAAAGGGACTTGAGGCAAGATTAAGAAATAAAATTCGCGACTGCCGCAACTGCTGCTTCAGGTAACTGCAGCCACGAGCCAAGCCATCACGGGAGTGTGCACAAACTGAAGCTATAATGTTGTTTACTAGCTTTTTCTTCGTAGTTACACTTTTTAGTGGTCTTTCAGTTGATCTGGATCGTTTGCTGATGGCAGAAGAATCCATAACTATCGCTTACAGTGTTTGAATTTACCGCGACCGTCTTCTTCCTGCATCAAAACTGCGGATGTAGCATCATTTGATGTCACGTCCGCAGGGCAGCGCAGGAAATTCGGCCACCAAATTGCAGTGCATTTTGCAGCACACAGCCTGTTCAAGGCAACGGACGTGGGTGGAAACGTTCTTTTTGGTATTTAGCGCTTCATCACCCATTAGTATTAAAAAAATGCACATGCATGTTTGTTTGCTTTTTTAATTCCTGCCTCTAGTTCAGGGTTTCCCAACCCTGGTCCTCAGGGACCCCAGCCCTGCTGGTTTTCCAGACATTCCTACTTCAACACACCTGACTCAGATGAAAGGCTCGTTAGCAGCTTGCAAAGAAGTTGATGAGCTGTTGAGTTGATCTGAATCAGGTGTGGTGGAGTTGGAAACCTGGAACACATGCAGGGCAGGGGTCCCTGAGGAACCAGGGTTGGGAAACCCTGCTCTAGTTCCTTTAAGTTAAGACATTAACATCCAGTATTCACGATTAAAGGCTGAGTAGTTGGTGAAAACAAGTATCCCCCACCATGTCTTGAATTTAGTCTTCACACAGCAAAGCCCAGAGAAAGAAGCTCTCAAGGCTTTAGTATCGCAAAGTTAAAAAGTTATTCCCAGCATGTTAGCATTACCATTGCTGCCAGCAGTGATGTAGAAACTATGATGGGTTCACATAAATTTTGATTTCCTCTTCCCTTTTTTGTTATTCCTCATAACCTCTCAGGTCCTCACTGATTACAGTTGGCATTGATGAGCTTCTGGATGTGACTGTCTCTGTGGAGAACAGGGAGGAAAACTCCTACAACAGTCATGTTGTTCTCACATACCCAGCTGAGCTCTCCTACAGGAAGTTTACAGCTCTGCAGGTGAGACATCAGGATCAAGTCTGTTTCATCTCTGATCAGCTGCTCTCCAACACACATCAATGTTTTGTCTTTTAATCCAGGGAAGAATTGAATGCAGGTCTTTGGACAGTGAAGATGGTGTAACTCAACAAAAGACAGACTGCACTATTGACAAACCAGTTTTCAAAAGCAACTCCAAGGTTGGTTTGTTGCACTGCTGCACAGACTGTTGAGTCAGAAGAGGAAGCATCTGATCTCTGTTGTTTCATTTTTTAGGCTGTCTTCATTGTCTCCTATGGGATTGGAGCTGATAGTCAACTTGGCAGGAAGATCTTTGTTACTGCAAACGCCACCAGGTGCTGTTTATTACCTTCATGTACAGATATCTGAAGCAACTTTAACATTTTTGTTAAATATTGCCATCTGTGTCTTTTAGTGAGAATCAGAATCACTCTCTTTCAAGTGAACTCTACAAGATGAAAGAGATTGATGTGAAGTACAGCATTTTTGTTTCAGTTGAAAGGTCTGGATTTCTTATTTAGATCAAAATAATACTCCTCAAAAGCAATGATAATGTATACTCTGTTGTCTAATATTCATCCAATGTCTATTATATCTCTTCAGCTCCCTCAACAATTTCATTTATGGGACAAATAATTTGCAGAAACCAGTTCAACAATCAATCAAGGTGAAAGATTACTTCATCCAGTACTATCTGTACTACCTTCTACTTCACTGCTATAATTTCATATCTAATGTTTTATTTCCCTCTAAAATAATTTTTCTCACCATCTCAGGTTACCAATAGTATCAGAGCATTTAATTTCACTGTGGTGATCAGGGTTCCTGTAAAGCTCGGTGACAAAGATATTTGGGTGGATTCCAACAATCTGCAGGTAAATATGTAACAAGTCTTACGGCAGTTAGTTAAACAAAGGCTCACATGTATCTCAGACATGTCGGGATGTGGTGAAAAGGAGCAGACATGAATCAACTTTGTTCTCAGATTTCAGACTGTCAACGAGACAAAGATGAAGAACCTGTTGTTGCTGATATTGTTGCTCACATAAAAGAAAACAATTCAATTGTAAGTATGTATTCATAATGTGACTGTTTAAATGTCAATAAATGTACATTCCTGTAACTTCACTGCAGCTTTCTATGCACATGTCCACCACAGGACTGCTCTGTAGCCAAGTGCAGAGTGTTTAGGTGCAGCAGCTTCATGGAAAGGCTGAGAGTAAGACGTATACGATCTCTGCCAACCTTAGTTCAGCATGGATAGAGCAGGTAAATGTGGACCAGATGCCGCAAGTGCAACTGGTGCTTACAGAACCAGTAGGCATTTGTTGTGAAATTTAACAATACAAAAAATCTGATTAAATGTCTTTTCCCCTTCTTTCAGGTTGGACTTCCATCTACCAAATTCCTGTTCACCAGCACGGCCAGTCTAGAGTACGACAGGGACCAGTACATCTTCTACTCAACACAGACTAACAACAACCCACCTGTTTACAAAGTGAGCCCGATGCTTTAGATTTATATTATTCGATTAAACATCTTGGATTCAAGCAAAACTCTGTCTCCTTACCTTCCAGCTTCAGACAGAGGTAGATCCTGAACCAGATTTCACCAAAGAGATCGTAGGAGGTGTCCTGGGAGGACTGGCTTGTCTTGCCTTACTCACTGTTGGTCTGTATAAGGTCAGATACTCAGATTTTTTCATTAAATTATACAGATTTCAAGTAGAATTGTTGTATCTGTTCAGAAAGAAAAAGAAATGACAAATCTGACCAATACAAACATTTTTTTTGATGTTGAGGTTCACTATTCAGTCATTCTTTTGTCTGGTTTGACTCTTACCATCTACTTATGAAGCCCCACTGATCCACCAACAGCTTATATATACAGTCCTAGTCTAATTAAATCATACCCTCTCATTAGGATAAAAAGAGCTGTGAGTAATATCGAATAAAAATGTAATTAAAATAATGACATTGTTTTTAAATTGTGGTTCAAAGAAATATCAATAGAATAAAATAAAATATAAAAAAGCTCCCAAGCACGATGGGACTCCAAAATAATATTTTCTTGAACAGCCCTTTGAGGAAATCACTGTGATCAAGTGTTTTCTGAAACTTTTAAACTTCTGCACTTGTTGACATGTATTTTGACTTACTGCTAAAGTGCTTTAATTTGTCCCGAAGTTTTGCTTTTATTTTTTAAACTATTCTTTTCAGCCACAATTCTAAAGCAATATGTAATATAATTAAATTATAATTTAGAAAATGTGTACTCTTTTTTTTTTTTCATTTTCTTGTTATTTGAGTGACTGTTGTAAATTTAGCCTGTTCTGTAATGGGAGGATATAAAGAAATTTGAGGATTACTGCACCTTGTGTTTCTCATAGGCTGGAGTTTTCAACCGGATGGCTGATCAAAGTGCACCCACAGGAGAAAATGCACCAGAAAACCACACCAGACACCCGCTGTTTTCCACTACTGTAGATTTGTAACTTTGTCATGTTTACTACAGCTGACCAAAAAACAGAACCAACCCACCTTCGTGTGTTCTTATATTATGTATTATACATTATTACAATCTATAAGATTGCTTTTTTTTCTCTCTGTCAATTCTCTTGGGTTTAGATTGAAGGAGTAGAGGACAAGATACTGCCAGTATGAACCATGTGATGTCATTACCTAGAATGCATTGAAAATGGTAGCTTGAAAGTGAAATTAACTTATCATATTACAACTTAGAGTATTTCTAAAATTACAATTTTATTGCTAAAAGCAAATATTTATCAAATCAAATCAAATCAAACTTTATTTATAAAGCGCTTTTCCTGCCAAAGGCAACCCAAAGTGCTTTTCAAGAAAATAAAAACAAACACATTTTTAAAAAAAATAAAAACAGCCCTTCACACACCCAAGCACAAAACACAGCACACAAAACTATAAACATTTGCACACACACACACAAAACACACACACACACACCCCACACCCACCCACACTAAGACTAATAAACATCTGGCTTGACCTACTGTGAGGAAGCGATATCTTGGGGATCCCAGTCACTCCAGGAGCCAGACACGGTCCTAGAGGGTGCCCCTGCAGGAGCCAACCAGATCAGGGCAGGCCGGGGTCCACACCACAGTGATAGGGCTGCAGTGCGGGGGCCCCAGCCACCAGGACAAGGGCAGCCCCCCACCAGCTCCCTCCAGACCATGTAGGCAAAGCTCCCAGAGTGAAGGATCCCCATGAGGAAACACTGGTGTTAAAATGTTAAAACAGATAAAACAAGAGAACAGATAAGAGCAACATAGAAAAATAAATAGGTATTCATAAAATTATATGCTAAACAAGTCAATAAAATCTAAAATAACTTAAAGATAACATAAAAAATAAATAAATAATAGAGTAAAATAAGTAAAATGAAATAATTAATAATATAATAATTATCAGACATGTTTATCTAATTCAATAGGTTCCATTTACTGTATTGTACAGAGCCCATGGGCATTGAAATGCATAGGGATAGGAACAAGACCCCACTAATATCCAGCAAATCTTCACCTGTCCCTACCAGTTTTCTTTGTTCCTCAGGGAAAAAAGAAAAGAAACAAAGATATTCAGGGTTATTTTGGAGAACCGATGGAAAAGTTTTGGTCAGACTGAAATAATTTTTCATCTGCTCTCAGCTTTTGTAAATCAGGGCCTGAATCATCAAAACCCATCAAAATAAAACTGTAAGCAAGGAAAAGAGTTAGAAAAAGGCAGCTCACATGTCATGCATGTGCCATTTTCAGAAAAAGATCACAGGCAGATGTTGATTAGAGGGGTCACTGAGTACTGAACCAGCACTCAGTCATTTTGGATTTTTAGACATACCGTAGAAATCCGGATGAACAAATGCATCTTTGCTGTTGAAGGCAACCCTGACCATTAGTAGCTACTTATCAGTCTTAATCCGTAGTTATTACCCAACTCAGATTTATTGTGACACGGGAAAATTCCTACTTACTTTAAAATTTTCAATGTTTACTATGATTTTTTATGTGTGGAGTTCACTATTTCAGGTTTGCAATATATTCTGGGACAATGAATTACTTTCTGAGGAAGACAAAAGGGCAAAGACAAATGTGACTAGGGGCACATTCACAAAGCTTTTGATTCAAATCAGAGCCCATTTGCTCAAAAAGTCTGCTTCGTTTGGGGGAGTTGTGAATGCGCAAACCGACTCTGATCTGGAACAAAACCAGCGGACTCGATCTGCCTACAAACGCAGGTCTCAGTCCGATTCAAGCGGACCAAATACAGAAGTGGACAACAGAATTGCGTTGGCAATGTAGGTAAAACGCTATACGACAGCAAACACGTGGGACTGTAGTACTTATAAAGATGACTCGTGGAGATACGTGGAGCGACAAGAAAGTAAAAGCTTTAATCGATATTTGGTCTGATGAAAGTATATCCCAGCTCCTCTTAAGTAATGCACAAAAATAATGTTTTTTGGAGGAAACAGAAGTTATGAGGACCTTCTTGTTCACACGTCTTGTCCTCGCCTACGGTGAATCCGAATGCAGTGCCACCTGAGATTGGGAACATTATTCAAAAGGTTTGGCCCGTTTGACTATGGTGCAACGTAAACGCGATCTTGGTCCAGAAGACCAGTCGAACCGAGTCCCCATATGGACTGAGTCTTCCGGAATATGCTTTCTGAATGCGCCCCAGGACTGCTGCTTTTTCATTTGCCGCTGTGTGGTGTTATTACCCAGAATGCATTGTGTATTGAGAACAATAGTGTTGTACTGTTAAAAAATTTTTTTAAAAATCTATAAAAAACTAAACAGAGTGAAGCATTTTTAAGATTCTGTTTTTATAGCTAAAGATATGAAACGGAAAAAAAAGTTTATCAAATGGGGCCTATTTTTCCTCCAAGTCAGGGCTCCCTTATGTGTTGTACAAAGGCCTTTAGGTGCCAGCATAGAAAAAGAAAGGGAAAAATCTCTTCTGTTATATATATACACACACACACATATAATAAATATATATATATATAGGGAGAGAGAGAGGGTTTTTTTTTATATCTGTTACTCATGTACCTGATGGCTCGATATCATTTCCCTGATTGTGGGAGCTCATATTCACCACATGAGGAGGCTTTCAAGGATGTTTTTAGCCAGTAGCTACTGTAGTCGGTGTGTATCATGCCAGGGTGTTTGCTCCAGCCCAACTCTTTGTTCTAGTCTCTGGCTTGGTTATATGTGATGGTGACGTGTTATTGTTTTGGGAAACTGCTGATCCATTTGCCATAAAGAACTCATGTCATGCATCTTTCTTCCAAACCCGCAGCTCTAATTTCATTTTACTAATCTGCCACTGAGATTATACTTTGGATGACTCAGGAGACTTCTATTTACCCCCCTCACTTCTGCCTTCTTTGATGTATCTACAGCTGAGTCTTTGACAGATTCCAGCTCATCAGATATGGAAATCTTGTACAATTTTAAATTAAGTCTTTTTTTTCTGTCTTTTTTTTTTCACCTTTCTGATTTTATAACGGCTGGTTAATGTGTTGCCTTAACCTATTTTTTTGGGGCTCTAGTGGCCTTCATATGGCAGTAGATTGACAGGAAAGAGAGAGTGCGGGCTTAGGGACCCAGCCCGTGAACTGAGCCTGGGCCGGCTGTGCTGAGGATTTTTGTATATGAGGCAGCTGTACAGTGTTTCCTTAATCTTAACTTTTAACATTCTTTATTTCTTGTGTTGTTTTGTTTTGTTGTTTGTTGTTTGTTTGTAGCTGTGGTGTACATCAGGTAACTGGTTTCTGTGATTATTGCAAGTAAATATTGTAAGTATTTGTATGGTAGCGCTGCTGCATTCACATTTAGCAGATCTTATCAAGCCTCTTTTTTCTCAGCTTGGACAAACACCATACAGGCTCAAAGTGTCCATATGATTCTCTATCAGCTGTCTTTGTTTTCAGGTTATCATGGCTGTCTACCACTGTATCTCTCTTGTATCTTCATGATCCAATTATGATTTTGTTTTCAAACATTTGCTCTTAAAAAGATTGTAAGGTTTCTGACCACAGAAACCACATGAAAATTCAGAGTAAATAAAGCATCCCTCCATCCATTTTCTGTGCCGCTTGTCCAATTCAGGTCAGGAGTTGCTGGAGCCTATCGCAGCTATTATCAGGCGAAAGGCAGGGTACACCCTGGACAGGTCGCCAGTCTGTCGCAGGGCCAACACAGAGAGACGGACAACCATTCACTCCTTGGGACAATTTTGAGTGAACCTAGCATGCATGTCTTTGGATGGTGGGAGGAAGCCGGAGTACCTGGCTCTGTATGAGGCTCATACACGGGGGAGAACATGCAAACTTCACACAGGAAAGCCACTGCAAATAATAAAGCAAAAAGGGGAAATTATTTTTTTCAAGCTGGTTGTAGGGAGGCTTTAGTTAGCCATGTTTGAGCTGCACAGATGATTTGTGTGTGGCAGAATGCCCAGGTGGGGTTTGAACTCATAGGGCCCGATTTACGAAAGGTTTGCGCTTGTTAAAACAGGCGCTATCTTCATTACGCACGCAATAATCCGCCAGAGCTGATTTACAAAGCAGGGCAAAAAGAGGTTTGCGCCTGTCAAGGGGCAAAATAGCGCCGCTGTCCATTTTGCGCATCTGCTGCAGATGAATATGCAAACTGGGCGTTTCTGCCAGAAAGCGCAAAATATTGGGAGGAGACTATGCAAAACCTCAGTTTAACATGCGCAATGTGATCTATCAACCGTTCAACGGAAAGCGGGGGCAAAAAATTGCGTGTAATTTAGCACGTCTGAAAAGCAGGTATAACTGGCAGCTTTACGCACTGATGGCTGAAAGAATGCTGCACACAGGACTGCAGACATCGGGTCAGAATCATTTCTCATGATGTGTTCAGGCGACACGTCAAGTTTTCATTATTTAATTAAATAACAATCATCACTGTTTAACACGAGTTAATTCTAGACATGATCCAGAACATCGCAGCTGCAGCATCATGGTAGTTAAAGCTGACATTATTTATGTCTTTTTATTTTCTTTTACTTTTTGCCAATGGCATATTTTTAAATTAAAATCATCTCCTGCTCCTCCACACCCCAGCAACTGCTGCTGCTGTTCTGAGGTGTCCTGTGTGAAGTTGGCCCCCACCCCACAGAAAACTCAGTGAAAATAACCAGTAACGCACAAACTATTGATACTACTTTAGTTTTGCGTGGGGTGGGGGGCAATTACACAGGTCTGGCATTGTGCCAAAGAGCACGCAGTCTGTGCGTAATATCAGATCTTTACCAGCGTGTCCTTATCCATGTCCTTAAACTGGCCTCTTCTTACGACCCACAGGGAAACCTGCTGCATCGTTTTTATTTATAGTTATTATATGAAGAGTACAGTAGTACTCATGTAGTCATATTATGAAGAGTTCATTTGCAAAAACAGACAAACATCACTGTGGAAAAACAGAGTTAACTGCTTTTGTTGCTGTCCGGTACAAACGTCCTATCTCCATTTTACATCATTAAAACCCTCCACTTCATGTGAGCTTGATTTGCTGAAAATATTAAAAAAGTAAATGAAGAGTTTATGTGCAAAAGCAGTTAACTCCATTTTTTCTAAATGGCGTTTGTCTATTTTTGCAAATGAACTCTTCATATTTATCTTATATTCAGTTTTTTATTTGCCTCATTATATCTCAGGAACTAACATCTCTCTATCAGGAATTGAATTTCATTTTGCGTTTACCACATGCTCTTCTGAACTTTCCGTGGCGCAGGTAGAGCGCACGCTAAATCCTCATTTAAATCCTGCTGTTTGCGCCTGTTACAGATTGCGCGTGTAATCTTTGTAGATCACCCGCAAACGCTAAAATGACAGCGCACGCTATTTTTTTTGCGAGGCAAAGACATTAGACTCACAATTTGGATTCTTTGTAAATCAGGCCCATAGTCTCGTAAGAGTCAAGTATGCTGACCATTCAGCCAATGAGATAGTCCTACAGCCTGGTAGACTGGGTGACAGGGACACCTGTCACCCCCCCCCCCCCAACTTTTATTTGCTGAAAATCATAGGCTACTTGTAAAAACTGTTTGAATGCCAAAAAGCCTCTTACTGCATTTAAATTAAATAGAATGAAATAATAATTTACAAAAAAAAAAAAAGAAAAAACATCATTTAAACTGAAATCTTTGGACCCTGAAAAAACTAGTTACGGCCCTGCTTCACAAACCGTTTGGCTGCCTCCCACTCTGTGTGCACGCGCTGCGCTGCGTCACAGGCTCATGTACGAGACAGTCTGCAGTCTGGAGGACTGAAGCCACTGAGCCAGCCAGGTAATACCAATTTCAACAGGTGATGTTCTAAAACACAAAGTTTGAGTTAAATTAAACTTAGAATGAACAAAATGTCCGCTAAAATAGACGGACAGTCGCGGTTCAGACAGTACGTTTATTAATAGTTTCCCTGACAGTATAGTCGCCTCTGGTTTGTTAGAGCATATTTACCTCGTAAGGTTAGATCACAATTAACACAAAAGCAGTTTATAAAGAGTTTAGAAATGTCTCGGGTCGCTGTTTCATGGGGTGAAGCTTGACTGATTTCTCTATAATGAAACATTAAATCCTGCTGTAAGACTTGGAAAATAAATAGCTACACAAGATGTCTGAATATAACTGCTGCTGTAACTCCTGTAAATGTGATAAATCATTTCATATTTGTATAAGGTTCGCATTTAAGGATGCAACAAATTTATTTTAAATCTTGATGCTAAAGTAAAAGCATCTAAGTATAAAAGTGGACATTTCATTTTTTTTTTTTTTTAAGTGAGGGATGAAGAAGGAAAGGAGAGGGCAAGAAGTGAGGAAGGAGAGATGACAGAGACACCAGGAAGTTCACAGATGCAGAAAGTCACTGAAAGCACAACAGGGCAAGAAAGGACTGCAGATGATGAAAGTGATAGTGATGAAGAGGAGAAGGTTTCAGAGTCAGAGAGAGAGACAGACAGTGGAGAAGAGGCTGATGTAGAAAAGGAAGGAACAGTATCAGGGAATCCCCGAACTCCAGCTGGACCACCTGCTACGTTGGCTCTTTATTCTCCATATAAGTTAGTGCTGAGACATTAAATGTTACAGTGAAACATTTTTTCAGTCAAATATATTGGTGTATTGAAGGTTAAATATTTCAATACACTAATGATGTATGTATGGGGATTCTGTATTTGTTTGTAGTACTACTAACAGCCTACAGTAGCTGCTCTGTGTGATGGTAAAGAGTGAAGTCCTTGAACATCTTTTTATCTGTACTGTTTCACACCCCTGAGTGTCACAGTTTCAGAAATATTGGGAGCATAAATACACTTGATAAGTTTTTCTTTAAAAAAAAAAATTACACTTGAAGAAAGCACTTGATTCCCCCTGATGGGCTTAATTTTAATTTAAACTCTCTTTCAGTTTGATATTCCTCTTACAATGGGGTTTCATGCACAACTCCACAACTTCCTGAACTTTAGCAGCTTCTTTGTTGACTGTCTTTCACTACTGGACAAACTGATTAATCCAGGTGTGTCCATTCCTGTCATGGTTCACACACCTGGATTAATCAGTTTGTCCAGTAATAAAAGACAGAAAATAAAGGAGCTGGCTTGAGTTCAGGAAGTAGTGGAGTTGTGCATAAAGCCCATTTAGCTACAAAACACCATTTCTGAACTTGTCAGTCTGCTATATGTTGCTGAGCAGAAAAAACAATGGAATCTATCAAAGAATATGTAAAATTTTCTAGATCTGCCAGTGTGGGACACGACCTTCATCTGTCATAAATGGAGGCAGACAAGAGCCACCAACAGTGTTCAGACCAAAATAACCACATTATAATCTCAGCTAAGGACGATTTGATTTGTCAGCAAGCTTCCCCGAAGCAGTGGGTTATAAATAATAATAATAATAAATAATAATATAAGTAAAAGAAATGTCTGAATGAGGTTTCTTGTCAAATCTTGCACTTCCTTCCTTTTTACTCAGTTTAACTTCAGCTGTTTGTCTAGCAATGTCATAAACTGGTAGTTGTTTTTTTTCTCTAAGAATTCTCAGTTCTGTTTTCTCTTTTTTTTGTCTTGGTCCCCCAGAAAGTAGCATTTCTGTTGAATCTAGCCCTTAAAAAGAAGAGAGAAACAATCACTTTATACATTCACTTTTTTTTCTTTTTTGTCTCTGTACAGTTCAAGACAGAATTGTGATAGTAACGGTAATTCTTCCTTATCTTTGTTATACAGGGGAACTTAATGGTTCCTCTATAAAGAGTTCTGCAATCTAAATTTAATGTTTAGTGCTTGACATGTTTTAGAAGGTTAAAGTGATCGCCTCTTAGTTTTCAGACTTTGACTTCAGAGGGTACATCACATTTCGACTGCCCTCCATGAGACTCACAATGGACTGGATGGTCACAGTGACTCTTTTCTTGTCAGGTAAGTCAATATTTTAGCAGCTGTCAGTTTTCCAGGAACAAAGTCAAATCATGCTAGATAGAAGCAGTTAGAAACACAACCTAAAATGTTCAGTTTCATGAGCATGTTTCCCTTTGAACCAGTCTGTTAACATGCAACCATTTAAATAATCCTCTGTTGTGTTTGGTTCTTTTCTTCCTTTATTTCAATAGTAGAAATATAATTTAAGAAATGCTTTACATCGTCTCACTGTGGCACTAAGATCTGAATTAGATTAGGGACTTGATCCAGTCCTTTTTCAACTCGCAATATCCTGAGGATCTTTCATTTTGCACATTCATTAAAGCACAGAATACCTGTTTGTCTTGTGGATTCTTCCAAGAGGTTGTGTGCTTTTTATTCTGCAGACACATTTTTTATGTTATCTTTAAGTTATTTTAGATTTTATTGACTTGTTTAGCACATAATTTTATGAATACCTATTTATTTTTCTATGTTGCTCTTATCTGTTCACTTGTTTTATCTGTTTTAACATTTTAACACCAGTGTTTCCTCATGGGGATCCTTCACTCTGGGAGCTTTGCCTACATGGTCTGGAGGGAGCTGGTGGGGGGCTGCCCTTGTCCTGGTGGCTGGGGCCCCGCACTGCAGCCCTATCACTGTGGTGTGGACCCCGGCCTGCCCTGATCTGGTTGGCTCCTGCAGGAGCACCCTCTAGGACCGTGTCTGGCTCCTGGAGTGAACGGATCACCAAGATATCGCTTCCTCACAGTAGGTCAAGCCAGATGTTTATTAGTCTTAGTGTGGGTGGGTGTGGGGTGTGTGTGTGTGTGTGTGCAAATGTTTATAGTTTTGTGTGCTGTGTTTTGTGCTTGGGTGTGTGAAGGGCTGTTTTTATTTTAAAAATGTGTTTGTTTTTATTTTCTTGAAAAGCACTTTGGGTTGCCTTTGGCAGGAAAAGCGCTTTATAAATAAAGTTTGATTTGATTTGATTTGATTATATAGTTTGTAACCAACATACTGGCCATGCAGCCACTAGTGGATTAGTGCACTTTATTATATTATTTAGGGACTTAATTAAGTTTAAGACAATAAATTTAAGGTAACAATTAACAGGCTTTTGTGTCACGCTTGTTAGTTATAAAAGCAACAGAATCTAATGTTCCACTGATGAAACAAAAAGCAGAACATGGGGGTGTCCCTTTTTTCTTTCTAGAAACCACGATAAACCATAAATGTACATAACTCCAAAAATTTCTAAATGCAGGAAATACATTTCTTGATGTCCAGCTGATGTTGGCAGTCAAACGCTCACTCTTCTTATGCGTCTTTTTTCATGTGAACCTACAGTTTCTGATTGTGAGACATTTTCAGATTGTATTGACTTTAAATGATATAATTTTAATTATGTTATCAATTTAGCCCTTGTTTGTAGAATTTAAAAAAGGGACAATGACACAATCTTTTAATCTAAAACACCCAAAACCAACGTGTAGCTAACTGTTTACATTTAAATAAAAAAAAAAATATATATATAAACATCATGGAGATTTAAACAATATTTTCCAACAATATCACATCTTGACTGATGAATTGTGTGGATTTTTCTTCCTCCTCAGTATTAAAAGCTGCACTTTGTTTCAACATTGAGCCTCTGGCTTGGAAGTCCCTGAAGAATCCTGCTGCCGGTTTTGGCTACCAGGTGGTGCAAAGACGATCAGAGTGAGTCAGAGCATAAATGATAGTCTGTTGGGTGAACAGCAATTCTGTAATATACATATTTCAAGTTAATAGGAAGATGAGCTTCTTAATAGAAAAATATGGATCAATCATTAACCTGCCACTGTCACATACTTGTCATCACCCTAGTTTGCTCGTCAGTGCCCCTTTGGAACAGCGTTCAAGAAATAAAAGGGGGAAAATATTCAGATGCATGACTGGAGGATGCCAAAATCTGCATGATTCAGGTGGGAAATTATTGATTTCAAAATGCATTGATAGAATAACCTGACATTATAAGGTAATTTTCCACCAAGGAGTTTCTCAACAGGTCTTGTCACAAAACCTTATCCCTATTTACATAAAATGTTTGATATCATATATTTATTTCTTTCTTTCTTTCTTTCTTTCTTTCTTTCTTTCTTTCTTTCTTTCTTTCTTTCTTTCTTTCTTTCTTTCTTTCTTTCTTTCTTTCTTTCTTTCTTTCTTTCTTTCTTCTGTTTCCACAGTTCCACAGTTTGCAGTCAACATGTCTCTTGGTTTGACAATGATAACTGATCCTACCACAGGGGACTCTGTGGTGAGTTTTTGTGCTTCAAATAAATCTGATCTTAAATCTTTTTCTAGCAGTTTGGAAAGTTATTGCTTAAACCCTCCAAAATAATTAATATATTAATAAATTATACTTTTATGTTACCCAGGCTTGTGGCCCAACCATACCTCAAGATTGTAAAAGTATCACCATGTACAGTGGTGTTTGCATTAAGATAGACAAGACTGACAGATTTGGATCACCTGTTCCATCTTCTATTGAAGGTAAGTACGGTGTCATTTAAACAAAGGATCACTTGCAAAAAAGACCAACCCACATTCACAGAAAAAGTTTTTTAAGCGTAAAGACACCAAAGGTGCCAAAATATCAAGGATTTTCTTGGCTAATGGTTCCATTTTTTCTCACCACTTGATTAAGGTACCTCTAAGTTTCAGGTTTGTTTAACAGTTTTGATACTTTTCTGTCATTTCTGTGATGCTTCTTTTCTACAAAATAAATAAGCTGGAACATCCTCCAAGAGTGGTGACTGCATACTTTTGTCCAGGTGGTGTAGAATACTGTACATCTTGTTTATCTGCTGGGAGAAAAATAATAGTACTCTTGACAACAAGGACAGGTAGAAATACAAGGGAATGTGCTTACTTCTGTTCAGACATGACATGTTTTCTTTACAACAGAATGCCGAACCCAAGCTGACATTGCATTCCTGTTAGATGGCTCAGGCAGTGTGAGTCCAGATGATTTTAATAGAATGAAGACTTTTGTTTCAAAACTGATCGAGTCACTTCTGGGAAAAGATACACAAGTAAGACTATGTTTACATTTTTCTATTAACAAACATAAATAAATGTACTGTATGTACATACAGTACATACAGGACTTAGGATTTGTTTAATATAATTTCACAAAATCTGTTTTATGAAGAGAGATACTGGCCCTCATTTATCAAACGATCGTAGAAATGGTCGCACATCTGATCGTAAAAATGGTCGTACGATTGGACCCACGTGTGATTTATTAAAACGTTCGTATCGCTCCGATCTCGTCGTACGAACAAAAGAGTCTTGATAAATTCCACTGCTGAAATCCATCGTCTTTTAAATGTCACGCCCACGGTTACGCCCTTAAACATGCATAATGATGAGGCTTCCCCCAGCGAGATTGAACCGTGGAGAGGAGAGATTCTGCCAGAAAAGAAACTTTTGGGGGGGATCAAGACAGAATTCCTCATTTGTGAGGTGGGAAAGATTAAAGAGGTGCTGTTTGGCAGCTTAAAAACCGAAGTCAGAGACGTGCACAAAATCGCTGCACGGAAGAGGATCAGTCAGCCTCACCGGTGTGAACGACCGGCTGAGATATTAATAAAAGTCTCAGTCTAGGCCTGGTTTATATGGTTTATTCGTTTTATTAGTTCTGAAATTTAATAATAGCCCACATCCGATGGCAACGTCACAATTCTTTAGCCAATGGGTCAAGAAAAAGTGGTCCAATATGAAACTTACCACCAAAGGATTTCACCAGTGCAACCGCTGCACTCTAACAGGTGACAGGTGGAGCCTGGCCCAGACAGGGACAGAAAAAAGATAACTTGCATTGCAAAGCTAACAGACGGTCCACTGACTGCAGCACTTATACAACTTTAAAGTATTGATTACTTATTAGAAATGACGGATCAGCTCCGGTCTCCTCCATATAGCCCAGTGGGGGCTGCAGGGCGGCTCCCGCCGCATCTTCTCCGACTGCGTATCAAAACTCTCCAGCGGTCCGAGCGATGCGCAGCACTGCACAGGACAGGATTGTTCTGCAGATTTTCTCAGAGTCTAAAGCAGCGTTTCATCCCGCCGGGTCCGAGTCAGACCGTCCGACACCCACCTGCCTTCCTGCAGCCCGAAGCAGCGCTCCACCTGGGCACCTGCGCGTGTGCGCGTACTGATGCCTTTCCCCGCTCCTATGTGGCAGTTTTACCAGCTGGGTGAGGAGATGCACGAAGAGTGCAAAGCACTTGTCTCCTAGAACTATATGTTCATGATTTTAATAATTTGTTGAGAGAAATGGAGGAATTAAATTCAGTCACAGCTGTTTTTCTAATTTTGGGAATATTCTACATTCCCTTTTTCTTTTTCTTTAAAAATGGGTTCATTCTTAGTGCTGATATGTGAATACTTATGTTTAAATGACAGTTTGCGGTTTGGTTAATACATATTTTCATGTTCTGCTGCGCTGTGCTGCAAACCCTCACTGACTCAAACTTGCGTACACGAACTCAGAGCTGTCGTGAGATTTGATCGTATCCTACGATCACGTTCAAATTGATAAATGCCGAGTCTTGCGTGGAAATGGTCGTACGCACAGATTTTCGTCGTACGAACGTTTGATAAATGAGGGCCACTGTGTCTAAGTTTTAAAATGTGAAATTCAAACAGAAAGGTAAAAATCTTCTTAGAAATCCCATGTCTTTTGGGGAATATACAGCGGGGGGAAAAAAGTATTGAACACTTCAACATTTTTCTCAGAAAACATATTTCTAAGGGGCTATTGAGATTAAGTTTTTACCAGATGTTGGCAACAACCCAAGTAATGCAGACATACGAAGTTTCCATAAATTAAGTTATGTCTAATATAATGAAATGGCCCAGGGATTAACTATTGAACACATGAAGAAATGGAAGGCAAAAAGATCTGGAAAGCCAAGAAAGCAGCTGGAATCTGTCAGTATTTAGAAAGTAATCCTGTCCCCTACCAGTGCAAAGTAATATCAGCTGGTTTAGTCCTGATTGATGCCTTTAAAAAGGTGTCTCATTACCAAGGTGTCAGACAAGAAGCATTCCATGATGGGTAAAACCAAAGAGCTGTCTAAAGACCTACAGAACCTTATTATTGCAAACACACTGAAAGCATTGGTTCCAGGTGCATTTATGAACTTCTGAAAGTTCAAGTGAGCACCATTAAGGCCAGAACACATCATCATAAACCGGTCATGGCCATGTGCTCCTTCCAAGATTTCAGACAGAGGAGTCAGAACAATAAACAGAATGGTTCTCCAACAACCCAGGACCACTCTACTCGTGGAGAGCTTCAGAAAGACCTGGAATCAGCAGGTACAGTTGTTTCAGAGAAAACAAGAAGTAATGCACTCAACCACCATGGCCTTAATGCACG
The DNA here is from genome assembly GCA_023101725.1 of Atherinomorus stipes. NCBI lineage: Eukaryota > Metazoa > Chordata > Actinopteri > Atheriniformes > Atherinidae > Atherinomorus > Atherinomorus stipes. The sequence goes on from JALJCO010013175.1 coordinate 32,498, forward strand.
CACACCACGCAAGACTCCATTTCTAAAGAAAAACCATGTTGATGCTTGTTTAAAGTTTGCAACACAACATCTGGACAAACCTATGACATTCTGGGAAGACATAGTCTGGTCAGATGAGACCAAAGTTGAACTCTTTGGATGTCATAAGACACAACATGTTTGGAGGAAAAATGGCACTGCACTTGACCCCTAAAATACCATAGCAACAGTGAAATTTGGAGGTGGGAACATCATGGTGGAGGCTGTGTTTCAGCATGTGGTACTGGCAGATTTCATATCATTGAAGGAAGAATGAATTGGGATAAGTAGAGAGACATTCTTGACCAGAATCTGCTGCTATCTGCCAGCTGCTGAAGAGGAAAAAAGCCTGGATCTTTCAGCAAGACAACCAACCCAAGCACACAGCCAAACACTCAACTGGTTTAAGGGAAAGAAGATAAAGCTGCTAGAATGGCCCAGTCAATCACCCCACTTGAATCCAATTGAATATCTTTGGAGAGAACTGAAGATCCAAGTTCACAGAAGAGACCCCCTGAAACTTTGAAGATTTAAAGGCAGTTTGTGTGGAAGAACGGACCAAAATCACACCTGAGCAATGTATTCCACTGGTTTCTCCATACAGGAGGTGTCTGGGGGCTGAAATCACGAACAAAGGTTTTTGCACTAAGTATTAAAAAAAATTCAGTAAGCGTAGTCAATACTTATTCCCTGTGTCAATTCACTATACACATAATTTATGGACATAAATGGTAGGATTTCTTTGTATGTGTGCATTACTTGGGTTGTTGCCGACATCTGGTAAAAATTTTATGTCAATAGCTCAATTAGAAATATATTTTCTGAGAAAAATGTTGATGTGTTCAATACTAATTTTCCCCGCTGTATTTTCATCATTATTTCTATTAGATTTTTTGCGTTTTGAATACATATTTCCAACTGACCTTATATATTATATTATATATAATATATTTATATTTTCACTTGCAGTTTTCCATCACCCAGTTCTCCACAGATCCCAAAATCCATTACAGGTTTGATGAATTTGATGCTTCAAAATGGCGAGATCAGATTAACGCAATAAGCCAGATTGGACAAACTACATACACCGCTAAAGCCATTACATATGTTGTGTAAGTGTCTTCATGATCTGGTTGAAAATGTATGGTAAAAATCGAATGCTGAAAATATAATATATGTAAGTGTCATTGTTACTAAAGTTGTCACTTCCAAACTGTTTTTGCTATATCTTATTTAAACCAACATATTTATTTTATCTCGTCTGGATAACTTAGTTGCCAGGTAAGTGGCAGTTGGGCTGTACGATGTGTTTGATATATGAAGTAAGCATTTGTTTTTGTGACCCTGGCTATAACTACAAAACTGGACATGCTACCAGCCTACACTTCCTCCACTTAGCAGAAGATTATGTATCTTAAATAAACAATCACATTTACATTCATTAACATATTTCATCTAGAAGTAGAATAATTAGTTCAACTTCTGAAAATCATATCATTGTAAATGTATTTCTGTGGAAAAACATTAATCGACAATGAAAACTTTCTTTCTCCAGGGACAATGTCTTCTCACCATCTAGAGGTTCCAGGTCAAAGGTGAAAAAAATTTTGATAGTCATTACAGATGGAGCATCTCATGACCGCTACAACTTAGAAGGAGCAAAAGAAAAAGCTGTATCTCAAAATATTGTTCGATTTGCTATTGGGGTAAGTTGTAATGAAAGACATCTAAGGTATTCAGAAAAATGAGAGATTGTAAATGCTTAATCTACCTGTTGATACTTAGTCTCTCTAATCTGTGAGAATGGTTCAGTTCTGCAAGTCTAAAAATGATTTAAATTCTACAAGTACAAAATGTTTAGGTGCGTCAAAAGCTTTCCAATTGTAGAATTTACCTATATTGTCAACCTTTTTTATATGCCCCTATACTGTATGCATATAGATTTTATATGTACTTGTTTTCAAATATTTAGAAAGGATTTTGGAAGTTATAAAATATCCCAGAGGAAAATTTTACTTCTCAAAGCTTTCTTATTGCATCCCACGAGACAAAAAGGAGATCTCATCCCAGCCTCATTCAGGTTCCAAATCGTTCTCATGAATGTCTCTTTTGTTTCTCAGAAAATTCACTAGGAGAAATAGTTTTATTTAAGACTTAATGCATACATCTTGAGAATTATTTGAGAAAAGATTGAGATCTCCTTTGGAACTGGAAGTGAGACTAGGTTAAGATTTTGTGCAACTTTTCTATCTGGAGACAAGGTTGAGAAACAGGAGAAATAAGCAAATGTGTCATTCAGCTCTCACTTGGATCTCACTTTTGTCTAAGAGAAGTAGATGAGAACTTTATGAGATCTCCTTCCCAAAATTATAGAATATTATGGTATATGGTAAAAATTACTTACATAAGTAGGCTACATTTGTCTGTTTTATAGCTGCCCTTTTTCTTTTACTCTAGTCTATACAATTTGAAGCATAATCTTTATTGCATTTACTTTTGAATGATATATTGGTTTTATATTTAATTCTTGAAGTACATCACACATAATTTACATCTATAGGTTGGGAGTGCTTTTAAAGACCAGAGTGCATTGCATGAGCTGAGGACCATTGCATCTAAACCAGAAGAAAACCATCTGTTTGAAGTGGAGACCTTTGAGGCGCTTGAGAAGATTCGCCAGAATTTGCAGGACAAAATATTTTCTATTGAAGGTACAGGTGTTAACTTTCCCACACAGATTCAGATTAGTGTACATTTACAAACAAGAAAAGTGTGATACAGTTGGAGAGAGGAAAAACGGAAAAGAAAGATAATTTCTCAAAGATTAAGAAAAAAGAATGAGAGCAGAGAAGGGAAATATAAATGTATGTAATAACACAAACATATAAGCAGTCGTTTTAGTGGAATAGGAGGGTAATTGTATTGATAATGATCTGACTGTTGAAGAAATAGATGAAGAAAGCATCAACGGAGAGAAACGCAAAGTCTGAAAGGGGAGTTGATAAATTATTGTATTGATTTGTATATTGACGAAGTTTGTAAAAATAGTTTTAAATTAGTGGTAATGACATTGAAAATTAAAAACTACAAGTTGTAAAAACAATTATATAAATTTTATATAATTTTATTTGGTTTTATTAACCTATAATAACTAGATATCATGATAATAAGAATAATCATAATTATAGTGAAAATGGTTATGATATTGATATCTATATATCTATATATATATATATATATATATGTTTCTATCTATCTATCTATCTATCTATCTATCTATCTATCTATCTATCTATATATATATATATATATATATATATATATATATATACATACATACACATTTACAAACACACAATATATATATATATATATATATGTATATGTCTTAATCCTTCGTGGCATAGATTCAACAAGGTACTGGAAACATTCCTCAGAGATTTTGCTCCATATTGACATGACAGCATCACGCAGTTGCTGCAGATTTATCAACTGCACACCCATGACAAGAATCTGCCGTTCTGCCACATCCCAAAGGTGCTGTATTGGATTGAGATCTGGTGACTGTGAAGGCCATTTGAGTACAATGAACTCATTGTCATGTTCAAAAAACAGTCTGAGATGATTCACGTTTTATGACATGGCACGTTATCCTGCTGGGAGTACATAGCAGTCAGAGGATGCTACACTGTGGTCATAAGGGGATGGACATGGTCAGCAACAATACTCAGGTAGGCTGTGGTGGTTAAACCATGCCACATTGGTACTAAGGGGCCCAAAGTGGGCCGAGAAAATCTTTCCCACACCATTACACCACCACCACCAACCTGAACCGTTGATACAAGGCAGGATGGATCCGTGCTTTCATGCTGTTGACACCAAATTATGAGCCTACCATCCAAATTTCGTAGCAGAAATCAAGACTCATCAGACAAGGCAACATTTCTCCATCTTCTATTGTCCAATGTTGGAGAGTCTGTGCAAATTGTAGCCTCAGTTTCCTGTTTCCTGTTCTTAGCTGACAGGAGTGGCCCCCAGTGTGGTCCTCTGCTGCTGTAGCCCATCTGCTTCCAGGTTGAATGTGTTGTGCATTCAGAGATGCTCTTCTCCATACTTTGGTTTTAACAAGTGGTTATTTGAATTACTGTTGCCTTTCTATCAGCTCGAACCAGTCTGGCCATTCTCTTCTGACCTCTGGCACCAACAAGGCATTTGTGCCCACAGAACTGCTGCTCACTGGATATTTACAAACATTTGTGAAAGAATGGGTCGCTCTCTGGAGCTCAGTGAATTCCAGCGTATTGACAGGATGCCACCTGTGCAACAAATCCAGTCGTGAAATTTCCTCACTCCTCAATATTCCGCAGACAACTGGCAGCTGTATTATGAGAAAATGGAAGTCTTTGGGAACAACATCAACTCAGTTACGCAGTGGTAGGCCAAGTAAACTGACGGAGCGGGGTCAGCAGATGTTGAAGCGCATAGTGCAAAGAGGTTGCCAACTTTCTGCAGTCAATCACTACAGACCTCCAAACTTGATTTGGCCTTCGGATCAGCTCAAGAACAGTGCACAGAGAGCTTCATGGAATGGGTTTCCATGGTCGAGCAGTTGCATCCAAGTCATACATCACCAAGTGCAATGCAAAGCGTGGATGTAGTGGTGGAAAGCAGCCGCCTCTGGACTCTAGAGCGGTGGAGTTCTCTGGAGTGATGAATTGCGCTTCTCCATCTGGCAATCTGATGGAGGGGTTTGGGTTTGGCGGTTGTCAGGATAACGGTACTTGTCTGAGTGTATTGTGCCAAATGTAAAGTTTGGTGGAGGGGGATTATGGTGTGGGGTTGTTTTTCAGGAGCTGGGCTTGGCCTCTTGGTTCCACTGAAAGGAACTCTAAATGCTTCAGCATACCAAGACATTTTGGACAATTCCATGCTCCCAACTTTGTGGGAAATGTTTGGAGCTGGCCCGTTCCCCTTCCAACACGACAAGGTCCATAAAGATATGGATGGCAGAGTCTGGTGTGGATGAACTTGACTGGCCTGCAAAGAGTCCTGACCTCAACCCCATAGAACACCTTTGGGATGAATTAGAGCGGAGACTGAGAGCCAGGCCTTCTCGTCCAACATCATTGTGTGACCTCACACATGCACTTCTGGAAGAATCAAAAGGAGGGTCAAAAATTCCCATAACCAGACACACTCCTTAACCTTGTGGACAGCCTTCCCAGAAGAGTTGAAGCTGTTCTAACTGCAAAGGGTGGGCCAACGTCATATTGAACCCTATAGATTAGGAATGGGATGTCACTTCAGCTCATATGTGAGTCAAGGCAGATGAGCGAATACTTTTGACAATATAGTGTACTTTTTATGCATTTCTACATTTAAGCCGAAATTAACTGCTTGTTGCTCTGAGTCATGACATCTTGAATCTACAGTGTTTTGGTCTAATGGTCTAAAAATGTAAACTCACTGGAGCCTTTATTTATAAATAATAATGATATGGCATCACGTAACATTAACTAACTTCAGCTCTCCTTTATTTTAATATGACAGGATCTCAGTCAAGTGGAGAGTCACTGAAACTTGAAATGTCTCAGGAGGGATTCCGAGCAGCTTATGCAACTGGGGTAAAATATTGGGATATTAAGTGGATGATATTGTCTCATAAAGTTAGTAACAAACATAAATGAATGATGCATTTAAACTTTCATTTTGCAAACACATTTGTGTCAAAACTGCAGGGAATCCAGATGGCTATGGTTGGTGCTAATGAGTGGAGAGGAGGCTACAAGCGCCATACACACACACAAAACCAGTGTCATATGAACCCATGAATATAGAGCCTGATAGTTATCTAGGTAAGAATGTTACACTTATACAGAACAACACTGAATGTGAATGTACAATATTTTGTAGCTCTCCTACTGAAGTAATATTTTGATCCAGAGGGCTTCCACAAGTACTATTGTGTCGTGAAAGAGGTAGAATGAAAACAACTTATCTACACTGGCTGAACTGGGATATTCACCAGTGCCTTTGAAAATGTGACCATTAAATTCTAGGTTACTCCATGGCAGTGGCTCAAACTGCAGATGAAAAAAAAAGAAAAAAAGGCAACTGACCATTATCGGTGCTCCACGATATCAACACAGAGGAGTTGTGAAGGTGGTTTTTAAAGACAAAGACAAGCAAACACTTGAGCCAAGTCAGCGGGAGGTGGGTATTTACCTCTAAAATGCTGAAACACAAAAATTCTTTTGTTTTTTTGTTAAAGAAAAAAACAACATTTTTCAGATCCAAGCTGGTGAATATTTTGGTGCAGAGGTTTGTACCATGGACGTAAATCTTGACGACTACACTGATCTCATCATCATATCTGCTCCGATGTACAAGCACTCTGATAGAGAGGGACGAGTTTACGTTTGCATGTTAATCTACATGGTAAATAGCAGCTACATTTAGAGACATTCAATTTATTTATTTTTTCTCTTTTCAGTTAGCATGAAAACTCTTTCTCATCCTTACACTTTCACCAGAATGTGGAGTGCCATTTTGAGTCTCCATTAGTACTAAAAGGGGCTGCATCTGACAGAGGAAGGTTTGGGTCTTCTCTTGCTGTTCTGCCTGATCTAAACAAAGATGGATTTAATGATTTGGCTGTTGGAGCACCTTTGGAGAACGATGGTCAAGGCAGCATCTACATATTCCATGCTGAAGGAGGACAAAGAATTGACCCTACTTACTCACAGGTGAGCTGTTGTAAGAGTGCTTAAAAAGTGTGTAAAATGTCCGCTTAAAGGGGCTTGAGGCAAGATTAGGAAATAAAACTCGCGACTGTCGCTTCAGGTAACTGCAGCCAGGAGCCAAGCCGTCACGGGAGCGTACACAAACTGAAACTATAATGTCGTTTACTACGCTTTTTCTTCGTTGTTACACTTTTTAATGTCTTTCAGTTGAGCTGGATCGTTTGCTGACGGCAGAAGAATCCATAACTATCGCTTACAGTGTTTTAATTTACCGCGACCGTCTTCTTCCTGTATCAAAATTACGGATGCAGCGTCATTTGACGTCACGTCCGCAGGGCAGCACGGGAAATTCGGACACCGAATTGCAGCGTATTTTGCAGCACACAGCCTGTTCAAAGCAATGGAGAGAGACATGAGTGGAAACATTCTTTTTGGTATTTAGCGCTTCATCACCCATTAGTAATAAAAAATGGACATGCATGTTTGTTTGTTTTTAAATTCTTGCCTCTAGTCTCTTTAAAGGAACAGTACACCCAAAGAATGATGAGCTTTCATTTTCTACTCACCCCGATGCTGAACAACACTCTAAAGCACTTTTTTGATATCTCAAATGCAGCTAGAGATCTGGGAAGCTTCTTGTTATCTGCCGACATTCAAATAGTGGAGGCCCCCAGCGCCCGAGCCAAAAACGTCATTAAAGTCCCCAAAAACGTGTCAATATTCCTCCATACTGCCCGTTCAATGTAATCCAAGTGTCCTAAGTGGGTAGCATCCTTAATGTCCACGAAATGACATCATTTAATATATTTTTAGAGCCTTGACAGTACTACATTGCATCTCCTGCGAGCACACCGATGCGTGTTTGTGACACAACGGAAGCCGCGGCAGACGAGATCGTGCGTTCTCTTTTTCTTTCTTTCTTTCTTTGTTTTAAATCAATATTCAACCCCTCCTGTGTTTGTCCCGGTTTGTCTGCAGCTCTGGCGCTCTTTGCACAATGTAAACAGCAAATTTCTTCTTCTACGCTTGCATTATCGGCAGAGGCTCTGAACATTGAGGCTTCCGTAGTGTCGCGCACGCGCTTTGGCGCGCTTGCAGGAAAAAGGATATAGCCCTGTTTAGGCTCTAAAAATGTACTAAATGTTGTCGTTTGGAGTAAATTCTGGATGCTACCCACTCAGGACACTTGCATTACATTGGGCAAGCAGTATGGAGGAATATTGACAAGTTTTTGTGGACTTTTATGGACCTTTTTGGCTCGAGCCCCAGCGAACTCCATTAAGTGAAAGTCAGTGGATAACGAAAACCCTTCCTGATCGTCAGATGCATTTGAGATATTAAGAAAGTGCTCCAGAATCTTGCTCAGCATGAGGGCAAGTGGAAAATAAGGTTACATTATTCTGTAACATATTTTTACACAGAGAATTGCTGCCTCTGAGGTTCAGTCAGGACTAAAGTTCTTCGGCATGTCGATCAGTCAGACAAGCTTTGATCAGAGTGGTGATGGTTTTCCTGACTTAGCAGTGGGTTCAAAGGGGACAGTTGTCTTACTTAGGTAAGTGTTACCTAGTATGGGTATGTACTGTACAGTATAATTCATGGTCATTTATGCAAATTTCTTAAGCACCTCTACAGTATATATATCTTTCTAATAACTAAGTTTTACTTATCAGTTTTTAAAAGATGTTGACACATGTTTTATTATTGTGTCCTTTCAGATCGAGGCCTATAGTGATGGTGGAAGCAACTGTGACCTTCAACCCAAATGAAATCGAAACTCAGAATGTGCACTGTCCAATTCCACTGGAGAATGAAGCTGAAATCTGCTTTACTATGAGCAGACACTCAGACGTGAACACAGGTTCTTCTTTCTCCTCATGTTTCATTCGCTGACATACTTGTATTTGTGTGCATTTTTATATGAAAGAAATTCTGGTCTGTTTCAGCTCGAGCACAGATTAATTACACTTTTACAGTGGATGCTACCAGGAAGACTCCAAACAACCGAGCTTACATCAGAGAGAAACAACGAGAGGAAACTGGATCACTGCTTGTTGATTTAAATGGTCAAAATTGCGGCAGTATGAAATTCTTCATTAAGGTTGGAACTAATAACATGACAATAACCAATATCAAGTAACACCAACTTGATTTTGTGTAAACAGTATTTTCCTTTTTTGTCAGAAAATTCCCTTTTAATCATGTTTCCCTTCCTGACGCAGGCTTGTCCCGAAGATATTCTCAATCCACTTGACAATGAGCTCACATTCACCTTCAATGGTTTACCTTCTGACACAAATCTGAAACCAAGTCTCTTCCAGCAGGCTAAAACAACAACCTTTCATCCAGTGAGTAACCTTTAAACAATTTTTTTATTAGCTTTACATTTCCAGAAAACAGCCCTCTTTATAACACTATTTTCTGGTATAACCCTTCAGCATAATTAGCCATTTGATCTGAAACCAGTTGGGTGTCAGAGTGCTCTGACAACTCCAGGATTCATCAGAAATACTAAACTTCATTTTTATATCACCCTCTGATCTGGTGTGTGTGTAACATCTTGTTTTTCCCAGTTAAGGTTTGAGATCAACTGTGGTGCTGATGACAAATGTGTTGATGATCTGAAAGTGGACTTCAAATTCACCAGGTGAGGACAAATCTAAAAAGCCAAATTTTGCATGTGTGCTTAATGAAGTTTTATATTTCTCTACCAATAAGACTTCGCATTCTTCAAAACTGAAGCTGCTTTTATTTTACTTTTTTTATGAGTTCAGGGGACAAAGGAAAATATACAGTGGGCTGCAGCTATAGGTATATTGAAAATCTTGAGGAAAAAAAACCTTATCTTTTCTCCCCCAGATCTAAATAAAACCTTCTAAATAGCAAAATCATGTCAAAGTTAAATTACTTAGTCATAGAAAATAGACTTAATTTGCTTAACTATTACATTTTATGGTATCTTACATATACGTTTCAAATATAAATGTATGATCTGTGTCTGGGACACACCTACAGATATGAGTTTAGTTCTGTCTGCTGGTAAAAGCTAGCACCTGAGTTGGCGTCATTACAAAAAGAATATATATATATATATATATATATATATATATTATATATACAGTCGTCCTCCCAGCTCTCAGTAAAAAAGTTGAAAATGACAAAAGTAATAAATAAAAATTCTATGAAAATAATAACAATGATTTATAATCGTGGTTTGAAAGAAATATTAAAAACAAACAAACAAAAAATAAAACAAGTAAACAAGCATAATGGGGCTCCTAGCAACACTTTGAGGCAATCCTTGCAATCGGGTGTTTTGTCTCAAGTTCAAAAAAACCTCTGCACCTGTTGACAGGTATTTTGGTCCTCTGTTCATAGGAAAGGTGCTCTGATGTGTCCGACACAGTTTTGTTCTTTTAACATGATTTTCAACCACAATTCTAAATAAACATTTTATCTAACTAAATTATAATTTTGTAAATTTTTATTTATAATCAGTTTCTTTAGTTTCTTGTTCTCTGAATGACTATTATGAATTTAGCCTTTTCTTTGGATTTTCTTCTTATTCAGCATATTCAATAGTGCAATATTTGCAGATTTAGCAGATTTACAGTACTTGTTTTGACATTATCATGCTGAAGATTATACCCTCTGCAACTAACAGGCCTGCAGCGGGAGCTCATCGTGTCCACGTTTTAGTGAGTGTCATCCAAGAGAGTAATTTAAAAGTAAATACTCTCTGCTGTAACTGCTCAGTAATTTGAAAGTGCCCCACTAGAAAAAAAACAATGCAAATGTAAAGAATAATATTAGTCCTGAATATAGACTTCTACTCATGGTAATTCAACTTGAGTTCTAAAAAGATGACAGGAAGTTGTTTTTATTTGTTTATCTATTTTTTGTTTGTTTCTCTGTTTTGTTTCTTTGTTTTTTGGTGATTAAGCCGAACCTAGACTTCACACACAGTAGTCAAGTAGTCCAAAGTCCAAAGACAACTAAAAGATATTCAGACTTTAACATTGCTGCAAAGCCAGAGAGGTGCAGCGTGGCTTATAATTTTTTTTTAAATGGTAAGGGTTGTAACCATTATACCAAGTTACTACTAGCAGGTTAGCAATATTGTTGCTGCAGGCATTTATGTGTAAATAATCT
>JALJCO010013177.1:0-30890 GCA_023101725.1 Atherinomorus stipes
AGACTCTCATGTCTGACTCAACCTTCCCAGCTGCTGCTGCTTTGTATGTCTGACTCATAAAGTTACCCCACAATCCTTCATTTGTTTAAAGAGATATTTTCTTGTTTTCTAATCTTTTTTTTTTTTTTTGCAGCTAGTGATTTATTCTCTGACTTATTGTGTGGAGCTGATATACCTGTAGTGTAACTCCATCTCTTCATGATGTCATGCCAGAGTGTACTCTTTGTCTCGGGGTTTAAAGTACCAGTACTATACTAAACCAGTAAGATGTAGCCATGTTTTGGAGTACCAATGATGGACCAGTGAGAGGGGTTTTAATTGGCATCGTTTAGCAGGTGTACCTACACTTAAGCCATTTTAAATGCCATTTCTGGTTTTAAAAGAGCATAAATGGAAGGAAACCAGAATAAATGGACATCTTGTAAAAACAGCCTTGTTTATTCTTCTGGTAAAGGTTTCATTTTTGATTATGAGTAGGACTAAACCCATGCTAAACATTGTTCCTTAAAGTTCTACATAAGCATTTTTACACTTCTGTTAGTTCTCATTTGGTTGTTAATGTTATAAAAATATACATCAGGAAATTGTGTTGGGATATGTTCAGTAAAAGACCTGAAAGGTAACACTTTTAGTAACATTTATTTTGTTTCAGCCATCTACAGTAAGGGTGCTTTAAAAGGAACAGTTTGTGACAATTACTGACATCTAGTGGTCCAGTTTGGTATAAGAAACTTAGATTTGTTCACCATCAGTGAGCCTGTTCACATGCCCACCAAAAATATGATCATTTCCTGATTTCTGGAGTTATTATTCAAGTGATCATAATCTGATATGTTTAATCACTGTTCTGATTATAAGAAATCAGATTAACACACGTTAATTCTTTCCAAATACTCTGATATGTTTGCAAATTCAGACCTGTCTCTCTGATTTATCTACATTTTTATTTACACCTACACATGTGCACAGAGTGTCTTTTTAACATCTCCCATTAAAATTTCATAAATGTCACAATAAATGTGAGCAGACACGAGCAGCAGTGCGAAATCGGAGTTTAAATGTGGTCAATCAATCACATGTAGTCTACTTTGTAGCTTAATAGCTCCTAAATAAGCTGATAATTCTAAAACCATGGATGCTACTGTGTTAAACAAAGACCTAATGTTTTTAAAATAACAGGAATGTCCGTATGTACTCCGAAAGAAATCTGATAATTGGCTGAAAAATGTCGAAAAGTAGATGCATTAGATGTGATTATTACATTTATCTGTTATATTCCAGTTATCAGATTCTGATGGTCATGTAAAAAGGCTCATAACACAAATAGATTTCTCTCCAATACCCCAATGTCTTTATGCTAGTATACCCATAAAATCAGATTTATTTAGTTAAATTTATCAAAGAAAAGAAATCAAAAGACCAATCACTACAAGACCAATCGCAGATGCTTCCCCTGTTTGAGCCTTACATCACTACATACCAAGGTTACTATAGTTAACTTAAACTAACGAAAAAACGAAAACTAAAATTGAAAAAACATTTCAGTTAACTAAAATAAAAATAAAAACGACAGAAAACAAAAAAATGACAACTAACTGAAACCGTATTGTGTCTTTACGAAACTAACTAAAACTAACTAAAATTATTGCAGGAACATCCTTAGTTTTAGTCTTTGTAAATTAATATAATACATAAGTCTTTTGGGTTGATATGAAATCTATTTCTATTTAATCTATTTATTTTGCTCTACTGGTATTACTCCAAGTGACTTTCTAATGATTTTGAATGTCACACCAGACAAACACCTATAATTTACTGAAAAGAAAACCCCAAAAAACTAAAACTAACACTGAAACTAATAAAAACTAAACTAAGACTAAATATTTTCCAAAAATAGAAACTAATAAAAACTAGCAAATCTGCTCAAAAAACTAACTAAAACTAACTGAATTGAAAAACAAAAAGTCAAAATGAAATAAAAACTGAAACTGATTCAAAATCCAAAACTATTATAACCTTGCTACATACATATGCAAACTACTTCTATCTGATTATTTAAAGGTACAGTATTTAAGAACTCCTGACATCTAGTGGTTAAGATGGGTATTTGAAAGAAAAAATGTTTTCTTTCAAATGACTTTCAATACAAGCACTGTTGTGAATGGATGGTGGCTGTTAGTGGCCAAAATTCTCCCAGACATAAAGATGTTTTCATCTGTGAGTGGATCCAGTATCTCCGGTGTAGCTACAACTGTACTCTTAGTAACTACTTTTTATGTCTTTTACAGCATCATTGATCCCAAACAGTCTCAAACTCCCATTAAACAAAGCTGGTACAGCAGTTTTAAAGTTCAGAGGGTTCTTATTTCACACACATTGTTTTGTCCATTCAGGGACACTGTAGCAAAAATGGTGGAACCAATATGGCAGCTTCCATACATGCACCACCCAGCAAGTAGATATAAATGACTCATTCTAAGAAAATAAACATATAACAGCTATTTTAGTGAAGCGATTACACATCAATAGAAACAGTTTGGAATTATATATCACATTTTTCTGCCATTGACCTTTGATTTTTTACATACTGTACCTTTAAGTAATCTGATTACTCATAATCATAGTTTTTATGAAAATGTGACTAGGTTCTGAAAAGCCACATCAGTATTTATTCCTGTTTCTTTGTCTATTCCAGGTTCGTTCCATGTTTTTGCTTCATTGATGAAGTCTAGATATTATGCTATTACACACTAAAAAATAGAGGTACGAGACAGGAACATTTCTGTACCTGTAGGTACATTTTTTTTTACAAATGTTCTCTCAAAAGTACAATATTGGTCTTTATGAGGCCAGAAGTGTACCTTTAAACTATGAAAAAGGGTCCAAAGTAATAAAAAGTACAAATTTGTACCATTTCAACCCTAAGGGTACCTGCAGCATTGACAAATGTGCGTAGCTTGTACAATAACTATAAACAGCAGTCCCTCTAAACAGCAGTAGAATTATAGTTATTTTATTAGGATTTTCATAATAATCATAGTAATAATTATGTGTATAATTATGTATGTGTTTGGCCTAATATTTCTATAATAATTATTCATTTATTATTAGCATCTTTGATTGTTGTCATAATCTATTTTATTGACTTTTATTCATAATTTTTAATTGGTTTCATTGTACTTTATTTACTCATACAGCTTGATAAGGTACAAAAATGGACCAGGACCGAAGGTACAGAAATGTCTTTCAAAAAGGAACCCCCCAGCGACAAGCTTTGTACCCTTTTAAGTACAAATTGGTACCTCTATTTCTGAGTGTGTATGCTATTAGAAGACTGTTGCTATGGGGTGCCGAATTCACGCCCCTTCCAATCTCTGCTGTCAAACTCATCTGCTGTCCCTCTTTCAGAACAGGCTGCCCCACCTGCTGCCCCTACATCAACCATCCACCTGCTCCTCACTTTCTGTCCCTCTAACACACTCAGAGTTGGCTGAAACTCTCCCTCCTGCTGTCTTGAAATATTTCAAAATGCTCATTGTCTGAAAAATAAAGAGTACACAATAATAAATAGTGTGATATTTAAAAAAAAAAGCCACATCAGCTCGTTGCTATGGTAACACGTGACAGGTGATTGCACTGTGTGTCTGCCGGGACTCTGAATGCGCAGTGATAAAGAAGCAGCGCGGCCGCGCAGGTCAGTGAAACGCTGCAAAAGACGAGTACAACCTTAACTCAAGGTACCACCGACCAGGGCCAGGCTGAAGTTTATTGGTCCAAGTGGACCATCGGACTCGGCCCAGGTATTGGGTTTCGGTACCCATCCCTAGTCCCTAGTACGCAGGGAAACTACTCAGTGGGTCTGGGTTAAAAGAAGCAGCACGGGTGAACAGCAGTGGCATAATGGCAGAGGGGTGAGATAAATGGTGCAGGCGGCAGCTGGAGGAATAGCGGGGAATCAGCACCAGGGAGCGCAGAAAGTTAGACTCGGTTTGGCGGGTTAGAAGCAAGCGGAAACCTCCAGTGGCCAACTGTGAAGGCTACCTGGAAGGAGTCATTTTTTGCAGTTTTCCCTTGATCCGCAAGGGGCTGCAAAACAGAGCAAATCCCCATAGACTCCATGTTAAAAACGGCAACTTCACAGCGGAAATAAACATGTTTACAGTCTGGTTCAAAACATAATTTTAGGTAAAAGGTCAAGTTTACCTTCATGTCAACTGTGAGGGGGGTGATTTTTCTTATAACTCATCCTTTTAGATATTTTTTTAAATCTTGAAATTACACATAATTAAGGGCGTGTCCTTTTGATTGACATGGGACACACCGGAAGCCCGGCCTGCTGACCGGTGGCTCCACGTTAGCTCCTTGTTTGCTCTCACTTTGTTGCAGAGTAGCACAACAGCGGTTTTAGTCAGATAATAGCAAGTCTAAGCGTGTCTTACCTTTACCCCGCTTAGGGGGCTAATCTTCGTTAGCTCCTGTTAGTTTTGAGCTAGCTCGGTCGGCGTTTAGCCCAGAGTACGTCAGCTGTCAATCATTTGCCCGCGGCTAGGAGAGGCCTTGCCTTTGCCCATTTTAGTATTTTCTGGGAGTGATGACACACATGACACAGCACGATGGTGACGGTGGGACACGCCCACCTGGCTTCACCTTTTAGCTCTTCAGAAAACAACGGGTGACGCAGCGTAAGGTTCGTCCCACTCTATTAACGGCCTATGAGTAGAGGTTGACTGGCTTTATCAACAACAACAACATGGCCTCCTGCTTCATTATCCAGCCTGATATGTATTTTTGGTCTCATGGAGGTTTGAATTTATGTTTTACCAAATGTTTCTGAATGCCTATTGGGATTTTCAGTAATTTCAGTCTGTAAACACAATAATAATGATAAAAAAAAAAAATAGGGTTATTCATTTTCCATATTTTGACCAATTATGCTATGGTCTAAGCACATTGAATTTCATACACTGCAACATTAATTTTTAGTTTTGGCCCGCAACCATTCATTCCGAGTCATTTTTGGCTCTCCAGTGTAAAGAATTTGGAGTCCCCTGCTTTAGTGAAAAAAAAGAAAACTAAACAAAAACAAGCAGGAATAGACACAAATACCACAGTTTAAATGAATATAAAAACAAAGGTTAATTTAATAAAATGGTTACATGGGAACTGAAAAATAATTTTTGATAGTACAATCTGCCCCCATAAATCTCTAACTCAGAACAAGATTAACAAGATTTTTGATACAAAAGTCCACAGATGAGACGCTTTTCTCTTGTAAGACCCAAAACCTAAAAGGCAATCAGAGATGCTCTAAAAGTAAAAGAAAATACACCTTAGTAGCAAAATACTATCAGTGTTGGTACAAATCAGTCATGGGATTTATATTTGTGACTCCAGGGCTGAGAAGAAGCTCCACTGTGTGGGGGAGAAGTACGGGAAACTGTCAGACTCTGGCCGGGAGTGATCCTCCAAGCATGTTCCACTGGTTGTGAAAGAGTGGCTCAGGAGGTCTCTGACATGAGGAGGCAAGGAAAGAAACAGCCAGTTTTCAACCAGGAGGCCACCTCCGCACAACCCCGAACAGCAGCCCAACTCAGCGGGCAGCTCTTCCAGATTATTGCCGCGCAAGTCCAACCTGCACAGCTGGCTTAAAGCTGCAACCCCGCTGGGCAATGAATCGAGAGAGTTATGCGCCACGTTTAAGATGCGCAGCTCCAAACAGTTGCTGAACAGCTCAGACGGGAGGCTCTCGATTCTGTTTCCACTGAGGTCCAGCTCTGTAAGCAGCTGCAGAGCCCTCACCTCAGAGGGCAGCCCCTTCAGCAGGTTGCCGGCCAGCAGGAGCCTTCGAAGGCGGCGAAGGGTGAAGAGCGCTGGCGGAAGACTCTTGAGCTGGTTGTTGGACAAGTCCAGGAGCTCTAGGCCTCGAAGAACACCTACGCTGTTGGGAAGGACCAAGACACGGTTGTAGGCAAGCCTAAGGCAAGAGAGGCGTCGCAGGTGAGCCAGACTGAGGAGCTCCTCTAGAGTTCTCAGGTTGTTATGCTGCAGGTCAAGCGTCCGCAGGTTGGTCAGAGCTAGCAGGGCAGAGGGCAGGCGCTCCAGCTGGCAGTCCTGCAGGTGCAGCTCGGTCAGGTCCACCATCCGCTTCAGGCCTGTCAGCACCAGTAGCCTTGTGCCTTCGTTGTGGATCTCTAGCCTCACCAGGCTTCCAGCCACTTCACACAACTCCCCGGGGATCCGCTGTAACATTCCTCGGATCACAAGCACACGGAGGTGACGTAACTGACGTAAGCTCCCCAAGGCCCAGCTACGGCCCACGCTGCCCTCGCTGCTTAAACGACCAGAAAGGTGGAGCTCATGCAGGCTGCGGAGGGACAGGACCCAGTTCGGGATCTCCGATGCCTGACTGAAGGTGATCTGGAGGACTTCGAGGCGTTCCTGGAGAACTGCAAGTGCACTGGGATCCACAGCGGCTGTGCAGTGGTAGAGGTGGAGCTCCCTGTTAGTGGAGAAAAGACCCCATAAGAATCTAAATTAAGGCCCAATCTCAGTTCTCTCCCTTACACTTCCCCTCTCTTTTGCGCATTCACATGTAGGGGTAGGGGTAAGTAGTCAGGCGAGATACACCTTCAAATGAAGGGTTTTCAGATGCACACAAATTTGCAAGTCATTGGCGAGATAGCTGCTACCGAGTCAAAAGAAATCCACATATGTGATTATTTTTTCCATAGATTAAGTTTTAAAATTTATTAAAGGTGTTATAGAAGATGTTTCAACAATTTTTGCAATATTCAGTTGAATTGGCTTCTTACCCCATACGCTATGATTAATTAAAAGCTTTAAATAATTATTATTATACATTAGCTATGAAAGTAATGGGGCTAAAAAATATCTGCCAATCATTTCTGCATTCCTTACATTTTTCATTTGTCCAATGGCTCGTCAATCACTTTTACCACCGTAGTAAAAGTGATTGACGGTCAATTCAATGGGTAATAGGTGAGACTGATCAATGAGAGAGATTGATTGTGCAGTATTACTCTCACCAATCTCGTCTGACGTTTATAGCAGGTTGCTTACAATCATTCTGCTAGCAGTTAGCGACAATCATCTGTTTTACTTGCCTTTGTGACATGATGGAGAATCTGTAGCTGCTGTCTGCTAAACACGGAGTGGCTCATGCACGTTGTTCTGTGTCCTGAGGAGGGAGCTGTGGATCTAGCAGGTTGGTCTTGCACTTTATTCAAAACTTTCTAACAGTCTCTGCTTTCTGAAATGCCGAAAAACATCTTCTACACCACCTTTAAAATTGTTGTATTGTCTACTTTAACACTTTTTGAATGTTTAACAGTCATTTTCTTTGTAAAAAAAAATTGCTAGTACTACGTTGAAGCTTCAGAAACACAAATATACCAGGCTGAAAACCAGCTATGCCCTGATAGTCTACAGCAGGGCTGTCCAATTTGGGGCCTGGGGGCCAAAGTGATTATTTTGGGCCCGCTGCCAATTGTCTTTTTTTTTTTTTTTTTTAATTATGATTTTCCCAGCAGTGTGAAAAGTTCTTGTGATATTTATTCATTGTTGCACTTCCTTTCCTGACCACAAATTAACATAGCTTTACATTGTGGGTAGGGGGTGCAGCTAGCTCAGATCTGGAAGCCCATGATCAGAGAATAAGTGAGAAGATGCTGTCCAAATTAAAACCTCATACAAAGTAATGTGAAAAACAAATAATGAACACAATAAAGAACACATTTACTTGTTATGGTGTCGCATAGTAGTGACGTCATCAAAGCCGCCACAGTAATAGCTCACAGGGGGTCCGGCTAATGTTTCGTAACAAAATATTGGTTAAATGAAGGAGTTTGTGGCAGATAATGCCTTATTTAGAGGCTGTGCGAAGTTACTCCATCACTTCCATTGTATCGGACATACGCTGATCTGGAGTGGATCTAAATATCACCTGAAGGAATTCAAGTCACACCAAAACTGTCTGGGTGAGTAAATGAATGTATTTCATGCTAAAAAAACAGGTCCAAATTGAAAAAAAACTAACTTCCCCTTTAAGTGGCAAGGGGTAGGGGTAAAAACAAGAAATGATATTGGGCAGAAAGGTAGAAAAAGAAAGAGGAAGAATGAACTCACCTGAGCGAGGTCATGTTGGCCACCTGAGCTGGAAACCTCGCATCCGTGATGAGCTCCAGTTTGAGGACCTGGAGCTGGCTGAGAGTGAAGAGGGCGGGGGGGAGGCGGGGCAGGGCCACCAGCTGCAGTCTAGTGCAGCCGTCTGCATCCACGCTAGTCATGGCTTCCAGCTTCTCCTCCCCCCAGCGCCTCTCCAAGCTCTCCTCCAGCAGCCTGCTTTCACTGACGGGGGACAAAAACACGGAGAGACGCTGGACCAGCAAAGGGTCATACTGGTCTAACATGTGTATAAGAAAGGCCAGGTCATCTGTCAGGTCAGGAACGTCTCTTAGGGACCACATCTCCTTCAAAGAGTGAAAGGAATATTCTCGAAGACAGCTGAGAAGGCAAACAAACCCCCCCACACAATTAGTAACGTATCACATAGAAAACAAAGTATTACTCTCTAATCCTATTACTAGACCTCTGGTATGTTCAAGCTCATGAGCTTTATTGCGATTAAAGAACAATCAGAGCCTGAACTTGAGATTTGTAAAATCTGAGGTATACACTGCAAAAATCTTAAAAAAAAAAAAACTTATTTAAGAGTGCCCAAGATTTTTTTTTGCTTGTAATAAGCAAAACATTCTGCCGATAGAACAAGCATTTTCTTGATAAGATTTCTTGAAATAAGATGCATTGTTTTAAAACAAGTTTCTATATGTTACTGAAATGTTTCTCTTTATATAATTTTGTCTTATTTTGAGTGTGATGAGATATTTTGACTAGAAATGAGAAAAATATACTTGGTAAGATTTGAGTTTTTTCAGTGTATTCAGTTATCAAATGTCCTCCAGAAAGCAGTTAAAGACGCACTGCTGAATACAGGAAACTGTTTACAACATTCTTACAGTCTGCAAACAGGGATTTAATTAGTCATGCAGCATTTTGCAAATATTTGGTTGCAACGTGTAATTTTCTCTTGTTATGGAATGGTAAACTGGATATAACCAAATGTTGATATGTGCACTGAGAACAGCAAAACCAGTAAAACAGCCAATGGGCACCTTTCGGATTCATTGTGTACACTCACCAGTCACTTTATTGGTACATCGGTTAAATTGCTTGTTAACACATGTATCTATTTGGCCAATCACATGGCAGCAACTCAATATTTTTAGGTCTGATTGACTAAGATCTCAAATAAAGAATGCAAAATTGGCACAAACAGATTGCGCACTGTGTGTTCGTCTTTTGAGGGTGATCAACTAAGATTGCTCACACAATTGACCTTTCGCAAAATCCCCGCCCCTTAGTTACTGTTGCTGCTCCCGTCAAGCTAGTTAGTTAAAGTCATGAGTGTTAGTTGAAGTCATGACAGGGATAGCTGGTATACTAGTGCATGCTAGTGACTTGTTTTGGAGCAACAGCAACGTGATATCCTCCGGACTGAGGCAAAAGGGGTTACATGCCATAGAGGAATATATTCAAATATCACAATATGTAATGAAAGGGGAAACAACGATTCTTGAGGCTAAAGCATACCGGTCTCCAAAGTTTTCACCAAAGTTAGCCAATGGGCTTACTAAACTTATAGGCCATGGTTCCCCAATTTTTGTCCTACGATGGCTGCAATCCTGCAAGTTTTCAATGTATCACTGCTTTAACACACCTGAGTCAAAACATCATGAATCAGGTGTGCTTAGTTCTCTGGTTAGCTGTTGCTGTAGCGGTATGCACCAGTGGGCCAGTAGGCATGTGGAGAACACCCCCAATAATTACAGCAAGCTAAATCTGAACTTACAGGACAAGAGTACTTGTTGGCTCGTTCATTTGTCTTAAAGTATTGGTGAAATTAAGGAGTTTTGCTGCAGATAATGCCTCGTAGAGAGACCCATTCATTCTGGCCCCTTCACTCCCATTATATGTATATAGATCGGGACTAATCTAAATATCGTCCGAAGGAGTCAGAGTGATGCTACCAGTGAGTAAATGCTCATATAAATTCCTAGAAATAAGGTCCAGGTTGAAAAAAATTAAAGTTATCCTTTAATACCTGCTTTTTACGTGCTTTTTCTATCCCTCCTGGGATAAATAAAGTATTTTTCATTTTTCATTTCAGATGTGCTAAATAAAGGTGCAAAAACAGCCATCGCAATCCATTTCACGTTTAATTTATTTGCATATTCTCCTTTGAATGTTTTGCGCTTTCTGACAGAAACACCCATACTGCATTTTCACCAAAGGCAGATGCGCTAAAAGGATTGTAGGTACTATTTTGCCTGTTTGACAGGTGCAATCCACCTTGCACTCGGTTAGTAAATCGGCTGCAACAGGTTTTTGCAGCTGCGATCAAGTTTGCACATGTTGTAACAGGTAAGACAACTTCATAAATTCCAAACTGACCATTAGAATGAGGACAAAGGGGGATTTGTCTGACATTGAATGTAGCATGGTTGTTAGTGCTGTCATCTCTAGGGAAGAATGTCTAAGAAAATGTTTAGAAGAAGAGAAAATATCCAGTGAGCAGCAGTTGTCTGGACCAGAATGTCTTGTTGGTTGATGTCAGAGGTCAGAGGAGAATGGACAGACTGGTTGGAGATGATAGAAAGACAACATGAAGTAAAAAAATAAACATGTTCCAACCAAGGTATGTAGAAAAGCATCTCTGAACACACAACACGTCCAACACGACCCCCCTAATAAAGTGGCTGGTGAGTTTGCTTTCTGTGCGTTTACTTTCTGTTGATTTGGAAACTTCCTTAAGTGCATCATTAAAATTTCAACGACTTGCTATGATCCCAACCTGTGAAAAATCCAGCTGAGGGCATACAAGTTAAGCAGACCATACAGTCCCAGAAGGGTCACGTAGGCTACTAGTAGTTTGTGCAGGAGTGATGAGAGCACATGGATGCATTCAAAGGTAGCATAGCCCACCAGCGCGCTCTCCTCAGGGTGGCAGATGTGGTGAAAGGAGAGGGAGCTGAGAAGAGGGATGGTGTAACTCACAATCACCATTGCCATCAGTAGTTTGAATACTGTCTGAGCCAAGTAGACCTGAAAAAGACAAAACAGGTTTTAAAGAAAAGTTTGAAGATATTTGATCATTTATTGCAAACTGCAGTAGTTCTTTTGTAAAAAGTATTAAAAAACTCGCAAAGGAGCTGTGTCATGCTTTTCAAACGTTCCAAAGTCAACTACAGGCATATAGATTCCTCTCAGTCACGTGACTCTGTTCGGTCACGCAGCCGTCCTGGATGGCAAAAAACTAGCCTGGACCACTGCAGCACTCAGTACTGACCGTAAACTTGCTGTGAGCTGCTTCATTAATGACGGTTCTACATGACTTTACACTTTTTAAGCCAGTTCAGCTTTTATGTTGGCAGCTCAGACAGACATATTTTCATAAATTTGCACTTGTTGGTGCTCAAGATCGTTACGATTTTTCCAAATCCTGGTTTACAAACCTCCAAAACTGCTACCAGACGGAGATGTTGCTGCCTGATTAGCTTAGCATGACATTTACAACCTCGTCCATCGACAGTCGCACTTCACAGGAGCAGAAATAAAAGATTACAAGTTATTAGAGGCTTCTAAATATCTGGTGCAGGATGGTATCAGACCTTCAGCTGTGGAAAGCTTCCCAAACAAAGTATTTCCTCTTCATGTCATAGATGAAAACAGCAGACCAGGGGCCTGTACGACAAAGCTGGATTTTCTCTTATCGAAGTAACTTCAGGGTTAAAGGCCCTGTACCTCATTTTATTTTAATCTCTTTCAGAGAAATGCTTTCTACATGGTATAATGTGTGTTAAAAGAGGTAATTTCATAAAAATAAATCCCTCATTGATTGCGTATCAGCATGAATCCAGGCCTTTTTAGTTTAGGTTTCTAAGGATGGTGTGACGCTCTCTTCATGCCAATGCGGTTCGTTCTACATAAGTTTCGGTTTCCTATCAGCCACTTGCAGCGTTTCCTAACGAGGAGCATCCTCCCCTAGCGCGTGCACGGCAGCACTTGTAAACAGAACCGCATGGCGTCTACGAAGGGAAAGTGGCGATACCGCAGCAAAACAGCCTGAAAACATCAAACTGAGGAGGAGAGAGGCTTGAAACGCAGGAGAGACCAAAGAAGGAATAAAGTTTGTCTAAATCTTGGTGGATTGTACTGAAGGTAGAGAGCAGCTGGACGTCTCGGACTGAATGTGGACTGGAAGTCCGCCTGGACGGGTATTTTTTTCAATAACTTTCTTCTCAGTAACATTTACGTCCTCGGGTGCTGGCGCTTCCTCTGCTGGTCTACCGTTTATAATACATAGTGATTTTTACACCGTAACACGATAAAGCTTTACATCACTGCTTCTCGAAGTGGTTAGAAACTTTATCAGGCTGTCATGTTGTAACGTCGCCTATAACATCATAACTCGTCATAATTGTGCATCTGTGTACATAACTGTAGTTACGGTAAACTACCGGTTATGGTAGAAAATGTCATTTAGCTGATCCGCAGCCATTTACTGCAACCAAAACAGTAAATTCACTGGAAGATGCAAGTTTTCTCTGGAGAGTTTCTGTGTGGGCGAGTATGAAACGTGCACGTTTATTTCATGCATGTTGAGTGGGAGGAGAGAAAAAGAAGGGAATGAGCGTTTCTCACTGGGAGAAACAGTTAGGGGCGGGGCATACAGTTCAAACTACACTGTTCACCTCGCTCACGGTTCGAAAATGTGCAAAATCAGGTATAGCGCCTTTAACCCTGGGTTTTTCGTTCACTTCTGATCGGGTTTTATCTCCCAGGTAACTTATGCTGAACGCCTAACCTGGTCTGGACCAGGTTAAGCTCTGGATAAGAGATCACAGGGTATAAAAGCACCACCGCCTGACCAATTAGCGCTCTTGGAAAATGGCCTGTCCCCTTTTACTTGTCGATGCTGGTGCACAGATCATGAGAGGAACTCTTAGAAGAGAGAGAATATTCAGAGATGGTGCAACGCTTTTGATTTGCCAGATGACATTTTATATGAAAGATGTAGGTTTTTCTCTGCTGGACTCCGTTACATCTGTCAGCTGTTAGAGCCGCACATCACAAATGTAACGCATCACAGCCGCACTGACAACACCACAGATGCTCTGCATCGCACGGAGGTTTTATAAAGGTTAATAGTCTCATTAAATTAATTCTGATATAAACCAACGCCTCACCTGGAGTGAAAACAAATATTAGTACTGTACTGATGCAGGATTCATCAGTACAGCAACCTCGGCTGCAGGTTTCAGCCGAGCCTGCAGCAGTAAACCTGCTGTGTTGATCTTTTTGCCACCCACGTATGTCGCCGACGTGACTGTCACGTGATCAGCAACAACACGTGAGAAGGGTCTATACAAGCTAAATACCGTATGTTCCCATCGCCACTATAGAAACTAATTTGGTGTTAAATATTAGTTTTTTTATGCGTCTAATTTCCAACACGGAAGTAAAACGGCTGACTGGACTGAACCACTGACCAATCTCGAGATGATTGACGCCCATTTCATGACGTTGCCCTGGAACAGACACAGATTCTGAAGGGTAACAGATTTTGTTTTTGCACCGGCTTCGTCACTCACGTGGACACTATTTGTAAACATTGATGGATAATCGGACTCCGATCAACGGAATAAAATGGACCAGCCTGTTATGGAGCTGTATGCCCGCGACCCAGAGTCTGATATGGAGTTTTAAGTACACGCAGTACCACAGAAGTACCACAGAGACCCTGACAAGTGAGTAAATTAGCTAGCAAATCATAAGCTAATAGTGAGGCGTTTTTATGGTGGGAACTGCGTCAGGTTTCAGAAGTAATCCAGAGAAAAAACACTTCACTGCCCGAGATTCATGAAATTGTCAGGAGTGAACTTCACACACAAAGTTGAGGCTTTTTTTTCTGCTCCTGAAGATAAAATCCAACTACTTCTGGCAAGTCGATTCTTTGTTCAGTACGACGAATAAACTCCCACACCGAACACAACCACATTTTTTCCAACTTGCTGTCATCTAGAGCTAAAAAAAAGGAAAAAAAAAGCTTCTTTTTTTTTTTTTTAAACTCTGGAGCAAACGTCTGTTAGCTGACGGCTGTTCGTCTCTGAGGAAATCTTCCTGCAGGCTGTTTGTTTCTTCCTCAGAGTGTGGATAGTTTAGGATTCTCTAGTTTCTCTTGAACAGAGAGGGTGTCCTGCTACGATGCTGCATATGCGTATGTGGCAGTTGACAGTCCTGTCACTGTGCCTCAGAGTGATCATGCGCCCCGGCTACTACTACAGGGATGTCCTTCTGGATGACTGGTAAACATGCGTGACTCTCAACCGGGAATATGAGGGATTGAATCCCGCCCGAATGTTGCCCACCTTGCCACATTCTGGCGTTGCCGGCAGGATTCATGTGACGCTGGTAAACAGTCCATGGATTCATAATTGGTGGCAGCCTGCGTAAAGCTTCCTGCAGAACTTAGGGCATTTGTTCAGAAGGGCATTTTCTAGATCAAAATGCCCTTCTGAACAAGTTCCAGTCTGGTTTTAGAGCCCGCCATAGTACTGAGACTGCCCTGCTAAAAATTCATAATGACATCACTCTATCTGTTGATGCTGGCAATCCCACCCTGCTAGTCCTCTTAGACCTCTGCCGCTTTTGATACGGTCGACCACGCTGTCCTTATTTCCCGCCTGGAGCACTTAATTGGTATCCGTGGAACAGCACTCAAATGGTTCAAAAGCTATCTATCTGACAGGAGCTTCTCCGTTGTTTCCGGTGATTCCTCCTCCTCACGTGTTCCACTCACCTACGGGGTGCCACAAGGCTCAGTTCTCGGTCCTCTCCTTTTTCTGCTGTATCTGCTGCCCCTTGGTTCTATCATTGACAAGCACAACCTATCTTTCCATTTCTACACCGACGACATTCAAATCTATCTTCCGCTGCACCTGACCAGAAATCACACTCCGTCATTCATAAAGCTTTTAGACTGTCTAAATGACGTGAAGTCATGGCTCGCACAGAATTTCTTACATCTTAATGACGCCAAGACTGATTTTATTTTGTTTGGCACTCCACTCATGCTTAGCTCCTTCCCAGACTGCAACACCTCTATTCCCTCTCCCAAGTCCTGCGTAAAAAATCTTGGAGTTCTGTTAGACAGTGGCCTCAAGTTTGAAAAACAGATCAGCGCCATCGTCAGAACCAGCTTCTTCCAACTCCGTCTCCTCTCAAAGGTAAAACCTTTTCTTAACCGTGGGGACCTGGAGAAGGCTGTTCACGCCTTCATCAGTTCCAGGCTGGACTACTGTAACGCCCTCTTTGTTGGTCTGAACCAGGCTTCCATCGCCCGCCTGCAGCTCGTCCAGAACGCTGCTGCTCGATTTTTGGTGGGCGCGTCCAGGCGGAAACATATAACCCCCGTCCTGTCTTCCCTGCACTGGCTCCCCGTCCGCTTCCGAATTGATTTTAAATTACTCTTGTTTGTTTTCAAAGCCCTCAACGGCCTGGCCCCCCCTTATCTGGCTGACCTGCTAGTCCGCCGGGACCCCAGCAGGGCCCTTCGTTCTGTTGGGCAACTTCTCTTAGAAGTCCCAAGAACGAAATTAAAACAGTGGGGCGACCGCTCGTTCTCGGCTGCTGGCCCGAGATGAGATTATGGAACTCGCTGCCTCCCGACATTCATCTCACGACTGAGCTGGGATCTTTTGAATCAAGGCTAAAGACCTATCTTTTTGTCAAGCTTTTAATAATTTTAATTCTAACTAGTTTATTTACTAAAGATTTTACTCTCTTTTAGGTACACCCTGCGCTCCCCCGAGTAGCCTGTTCTGATTCTCTGTTGGTTGTTTTCATAGCTCCTGATCTTCTTTGTTCTTAATTTTTCCCAATATTTAACTTTGCATTTTTATGATGTTTTACATTGTCTCTTTTTCTGTTACCCCTGCTGTAAAGCACTTTGTGTGTCCAATGGGTACTGTAAAGGGCTATATAAATAAATAAACTTAAACTTAAAGCACAAGGACGTGCTTGTGGAAAGAGGGGGAGAGATGTGGCAGTTGACGGTCCTGTCACTATGCCTCTGAGTGATCGTACATTCTGGCTACTTGGCCTTTGGCTGACTGGTAAGTGCGCGTGACTCTCACCCAGGCGTCTGTGGGATCAAATCCCGCCCGGGCGCTCGTTGTGTACCTTTCCACACATATTTGTTGCTTCATGATTGGTGCCACCTCATTACGTGGTCAGCCAGTCATGTTAAGGAAGCTACAGCTTGGCCTGAATATTCATATATATACTCAAATATGCACAAATGAAGAAAAAACTACTTAAATGAAGTTTTTATGAGGAAATAACATAATAACATGCTTAAAAGCTCTAAAAAGTCCATTTTTTATGATGGGGCTCCTTTAAAATATTTTAAAATACACATTATTGGTCCACTTATTGATTTCAGTCAATCACATGTCAGCAACTCAATACATTTAGTCATGTAGACACGGTCTAGATAGTCTAAAGACCAAACTGAGCATTAGAATGATGACGAAAGGGGATTTACAACATTTCTTCCTTTGACCTATAAGAGTAAAAGTGAAAATGTCAGGGTACTACAGTGTTGTAGGTGATATGAAGATAATGGACTAGAAGCAGGTTCTCTTACCTTATAGATGACAGCAGAGCTTTCACAGTGAGACCGGAATTTCCTGACTCTCTCAAACAATGCCCGGGCCTGTTCTCCATCACTTTTATCCAGATTTATTACCGGTATCTGTCTGGGAGAATCGGCTATGACCGAGGGCTTGGTCGGAGGAAAGTGCTCTCCAGAGCAGTTGGATACAGAAGACACGGTGGAGTTACACGAATGGGAGGAGGGGCAGGGAGATGGAGGAGCTGCTGAGGATGGACTATCTGGCCTCTTCAGAAGCGGGCTGTCTGTGCCCGAGTCTATGCTCGGCCGTTGTGTGTGGGTCACTGGGGGTGAAGAGGAAACTGAAGATGGGGGAGGCTGAGGTGGTCGTCGGTCCAGCTGTTGGATGTTTTCTTGGCGGGCGGCGTGGGACACGGCCTGAGACGTCCAGGGTGACTCGCAACATTTTGCCAGGATGGCGAGGAACTGCTCGATGCGGGAGGAGGTGTGGGGGAAGTGGAGCCAGAAGGAGCCGCTGGCTACGAGAACCAGAGACTGCAGCAAGACCATGTAGGGGAAGAAGCGGGAACACAGGGGCAGAGCCTTGTGGTAGCACACCTGGACAGACAAACAGACAAGAACGGATTTTATTTTTCCTTTCTGGGTGAAGCAAAACTATCTGTTTCAACGTTTTAACCACTTTGAAGCAAACCTGGTAACTAAAAGTTGCTTGTTTATAACAGATATGTTCATAATTTGCTGATTTAGGATTCACTAATAATCATGGGAACATGTGGTTAGTATCTTTTCAGGTTTCTCGCTTACTAACAAAAATGTTCATTTAAAAACTGCATTTTGTGTTAACTTGTGTTATCTTTGTGTAATGTTTAAATTTGTTTGATGATCTGAAACATACAAGTGTGACAAACATGCGAAAAACATAAGAAATCAGGAGGGGGGGGGAGAGCAAACACTTTTTCACACAACATAATAGGCTATGTGTGTACATATATATATATATATATATATATATATATATATATATACACACACATACATATATGTATAAATATAGTCTGTTATTCATACCCTCATTTTGAAAAAGGCTAAATTCACAATAGTTATTTGAACAATAAAAAATATTGAATAATAAAAAAAACTTTAAAGAGCAACAAATAAAAATTTTAAAAATTATAATTTAGTGAAATAAAATATTTCTTTTGAATTGTAGCTGAAAATAATACTTTTTAAAACCAAACAAATAAAACTGTCCAAGACAAATTAGAGCATGTTGCTCATGAACAGTGGACCAAAATACTTGTCAACAGGTGCAGACGTCTGATTGGATGTTACAGAAAACACCTGATTACAGTGATTGTCTCATTGTGTTGCTCAACAACATTTTCGTTCAGGAGCCCCATCATGCTTGTTTGCTTGTTTTATCTTTTGTTTGTTCGGTTTTGATATTTCTGTTGAACCAAAATTCAAAATCAATAAAATGATTTTCATAAAATTTCAAATTGTTATTACTTATTTCAATTTCAACTTTTTTCAATGATTTTTTTTTCAGTAAATAATTTTCAGGACAATTGCATATACAGTATATATATCTATATTTTTTACTTGTGTTTGTAAACATTTTGTTAAAGGGCCAAATCAGGACTTCAGATGAAAAAAAATCTGCCCATCTTTTCTTGCGTGAGACGTGAAAGAGGCATTACAGAACTTTAGCACATTTTTTTCAGTAACTTTCTCTTTAATGACGTCTAATTCAGCATCCATCCTGCATCCTACCACTACCCTGTACCCAGTATCCTACCAGTAAAAGAC
Organism: Atherinomorus stipes; assembly: GCA_023101725.1. Classification (NCBI taxonomy): domain Eukaryota; kingdom Metazoa; phylum Chordata; class Actinopteri; order Atheriniformes; family Atherinidae; genus Atherinomorus; species Atherinomorus stipes. The sequence continues at coordinate 18,584 of JALJCO010013177.1, forward strand.
ATTCTGATGTTGACTCATCTCATCTTTTGCTCTGTCCATTTCTCTCTTTCTTTCCCTCTCTTTCTCCAATAATGTTCTCTCTTTTTTTTTTTTTTTGCTGAATCAGCCACAGTGCACGTTCACACAGTGCACTGGTGTGTGAGGAGGTGTTTAAAGTCATGCAGCGTCCTAGAAGTGAAAGCTGTAAAGTGTGGTTTCCCAGCATTGGGACGCTGCTTGGGAGCACCGCCCCAGATCCACATATAATAAATGTCATTGTGCCATCAAACGAGTCAGAAATGCAGTTTGAAGATCAGAAAGTCACTTTAAAGGGGTAAAATTGTAAACATACAAGAGGAAAAAGCACTCAAGCAATTTCTATAAACCATTAATTCAATTTCCTTTGTTCTTTAGTAAAGTCTTGTATAGGTCGTCACTCAGCTTTTCCAGCTTTCATGAATAGAATCAGAACTTAAAGGGATAGTACACCCACAGAATGATGTGCCTTCGTTTTCTACTCACCCTCATGCTAAGCAAGACTGTGAAGCACTTTTTTTATATCTCAAATGCAGCCGGAGATCCGGAAAGGTTTTCATTATCCAGCGACTTTCATATAATGGAGTTCACCGGCAACTGAACCAAAAAGGTTCATAAAAGTCCATAAAAACTTGGCAATATTCCTCCATACTGCTCATCCAATGTAATAAAAGTGTCCTGAGTGGGTAGCGTCCAGAATTTACTCAAAACGTCATTTACAGGACTGTCTCAGAAAATTAGAATTCATGATATTCTAATAATTTGATAGGATACAGGACTGTCTCACATGAAAATGTCATACATTTTGGATTCATTACAAATCAACTGAAATATTGCAAGGCTTTTATTGTTTTAATATGGCTGATTATGGCATACAGCTTAAGAAAACTCAAATATCCGATCTCAAAATATTAGAATATCATGAATTCTAATTTTCTGAGACAGTCCTGTCGTAGATTTTTGTAGCCTTAACAGTAGAACATCGTACTTCCCAGATGCGCATTCATGTGAGTTCACGACACTACGGAAGCCACAGTGTTCAGCGCCTACTCTGAGGGGTTGGCGAAAGAAAGAAAGAAAGAAAGAAAGAAAGAAAGAAAGAAAGAAAGAAAGAAAGAAAGAAAGAAAGAAAGAAAGAAAGAAAGGAAGGAAGGAACAGGGTTCCCACTCTTTTCTTGAAGTTGTTTTTCAGGACTTCTCCAGCTGCTTCAGTTCGAGTCAAGTTATCACAACATAGACTGATAAATTCCACCCCAAGCTTTTGGAAAAGTGTTCTACAATGGGCTTTATGCACAACTCCACTACTTCCTTACTTAAGCCAGCTCTTTGCCTCCTGTCTTTCATTATTGGATGATTTGATTAATCCAGGTGTGTCTGACCTCAGTAACCATGAGGACAATGGCCAGACACACCTGGATTAATCAGTCTGTCCAGTGATGAAAGACAGGAGGCAAAGGAGCTGGCTTAAGCTCAGGAGGTAGTGGAGTTGTGCATAAAGCCCATTGCAGCTGATATTTTGTACAGCGATGAAGCAGAGATGAAGTGATGGCAAAGTAGAGACGAAGCAGCGACAAAGCGGACATGAAACGGACATGAAGCTGAGATGAAGCGGTGGCGAAGAGGCGACGAAACAGAGGGAGGAAAAATCCTTTTTTCAGGACAACTCCAGCTTTTCCAGGACATTTTACTCTCTCATTTTCCATGTGTTTTCCATGACTGGAAATATGTTCAATCATTTTCCAGGCTTTCCAGGACGCGTGGCAACCCTGAAGAACAACGTTCTACTGTTTAGGCTATAAAAATCTACTAAATGATGCTGTTTCCAGTAAATTCTGAACGCTACCCGCTCAGGACGCTTAGGTTACATTGGACGAGCAGTATGGAGGAAGTTTTTGTGGACTTTTATGGACCTTTTTGTTTCAAGCGCCGGTGAACTCCATTATATGAAAGTTATATGACCTGGCCTACCAAAAAAGTAGGCTGGGTCGGACGTAAAGCCCCGTTTCCTTTGTTTATTCAACTTAAAGCATTGGCGAGTTTTGCTGCAGATGATGTCTTCTATAGTGGCTGCCCCATCTCTGTCATTATACTGGACGTTTACCGAAAAGCGACTCAACGTGATATCTTCCCCAGGAGTCAAAGTGATGCAGAAACTTTACCGGTGAGTAAATGCACGTATAAACTACTAGAAATAAGGTCCAGGTTGGAAAAGAGAAACTTATCCTTTAATACTCCGCCTCCAGGGTAAGGGGTCAGTTTGCTGTGGGGACGCAATGTGAAATCAACACATCCCTACCAAAACCCACCCGATCCGGCCTGGCCCGACCCGACCCATTGGGTGGAAACGGGGCTTTATTTTTATCCCTGCAGCCTTTGCATAGCTGTTTGAAAGACTGGACATCTTATACTTAATGTTGAAAGAAATGAGAGCACAGGTTGTTGTGCTTATCTGAGAGCACAACAGACAGATGCCTCCATCAACGTATGAAACAGATTACCTCGGATAAAGTAGGAAACTGGGGCTTCCAAATATCCATAGAGATATCATTGCTTTTCTATTTTGTGTGCCAGTTGAATAAAAATAAAAAATAACTGAGAAAAAAGTCAGAACTCTGACTTTACTCTCAGAGTAATTCTTTTTTAGGAGTTTTTTTTTCCAATTTCTGGAAAAAAAAAGTCAGAATTCTGAGAAAAAAAACTTTAATCTGACTTTAATTTCAGAATTCTGGAGGAATAAGTCAGAATTATGACTTTAATCTCAGAATTATTACTTTTTAGGGAGATTTTTTTTCAGTTTCTGAAAAAAATTTCTTTAATTTCCAAATTCTGGGGAAGAAGTCAGAATTCTGACTTTTTTCCAGAAAAAAAAAATGTGTGTGTGTGTGTGTGTGTGTGTGTGTGAGTGTGTGTGTGTGTGTGTGTGTGTGTGTGTGTGTGTGTGTGTGTGTGTGTGTGTGTGTGGGGGGGGGGGGGGTTCTGAAAAAATGTCAGAATTCTGAGATTAAAATTTGAATTCTGACTTTTCTCAGAATTCTTTATTTTTCTTCAGTGGCCTTAATCTGCTTCCATATGAGGTAGATTACTTCTATACACCTATAAAATAGTTTGATAATATTAAGAAAAGTCTGCATACACTGAAAACAAACTCTTCAGTACTTCAGGAAAACATTTGGTGGCAAAAGTGCTCTGATATTCCAGCCCAAAATATCCCTATTAGAGCAATATGCAGTGAAGCTGTGGGTTAAATGCTATAATCCTGTCTTGGGGGTAGAGGTGTCAAAAATAGGCTAGAAGTAGAAAGTAGAACTCCTGTCCATCAGTTTTTCCAACCAATCACTGAACCAGCTGAGTTTAATTAGCTCCTCTGTTGGGCAGATGAGCTCGTTAGGGAAAACACCTGTTCTAAATACTGGCAGATCCAAAAACATGGCAGGCTTTTTACTCAAAAACTACTTTTACTTCTACTTTTGTCACCTTTGGTAGGGAGTTATTCTGTTTATTTACCCATATGACAGAATGATGATCCATTTGTACGCCCCTGCTTAAAGCTATGTTGCATGGCTACTAGGGCTGCCATGATTAGTCGATTAATTATTTTTATTCATTTAATTTTACTTATATATTTTTTTAATTTTACCTACAGAGTTGTTTTATGTGAAACACTTAAGTAAATTTCTTGTTGGAAAGTGCTATACAAATAAACTTTGACGGATTGATAATCGACTAATCAGCGACAATCAAAATAGTACTAATTTCATATTTGACCAATCGTTTATTGTTTATAAAGTCTTTTTTCCCTCTCAAAATGGCCACTGTACCTCCCTCTGACTTGTCTGTCTTTCTGTCTGCTCAGCTTTTCTTGAATTGTATATTGACATATAAACACACATCACCAGTCAAAAGTTTGGACACATTTTTCCATTCGATTCAATGACGAAGTGTCCAAACTTTTGACTGGTTCTGTAAATATGAGACAGTTTTTGTATGATACGATGAGTCAACTAACCGCCAAAATAATCGGTGACTAGTTGATTATCAAAATAGTCATTTGCGGCTGCCCTAATGGCGATACAGACAACATCTCACTGATTTATACAAACTGAACAGCAAACGTGAATCAGCATAATATTACAGTACCTGGCTGATGTAAACGTACTGCTGGTAGACCAGATGTGTGCGTCGACCTCGTGCTGCAGAGTGAAGATTTGGACCGGTGTTGTGTGGAATGGGGTTTGGAGATGGGATCAGGTGCTCTCTGCTACCTGGTGAAGGATTGTGATAAGTTGTGTTTGCAGAGGCGGCTGGATCCAAAGGAATGCAGACAACTCTGTCCCGGGACAGCTGCTCCGTGCAAGCTAAAACTGAAGCCATGAGCATCAGGACCACCAGGTAGTCCATGAAGACCTCCCACCAGGGTTTCAGCAGCTTACAACTGCTCTGATGCTGGTTCAGAGGTGCCAACTCTGACAGGGAAAACATGGTGTCCACGGGTTTGACAAAGTTTCTGTGAAACGATATCAGGAGAAAGTAAATGTTATCACCATATTAACACATTATTTTCTGCCAGATTAAGTGGAGATGTGTTTTGTAAATAAAGTGATGTCATGGTTTTCCTGATTCAAAGATTTGAACTATGGGCTGGATTTGGAGCTGTAAACTTATGTGGAATAGAAACATCATCATATTACATTAACTGAGGCGCAATTTGACAGATTAGCTTAGTTTAAACTATAAAGAGTTACCCTGAGATTCAAATATTGATAAATGCATCTTTGATTATGGATTTTTTTTAAGTGAAGCAAACTTTTTAGAAGTTTTTGAAGTTGTGTGAGTATGTTGCAAGAAAACAAAGCTTATTAAAACTGTTACTTTAAAACTATTACTATAATTTGTGCTGGATGTATCAAATTCTGATTTACTTTCAGATTAAACTAATAAGAAACAAAATGTGTTAATCAGATCCGTCCACAATCAGCTCTCACCTACCTGGTTAAATAACTTTTGCAGTCTCCGTTTCCTTGTGATCAGCGGCCTTACAGAAACTTCCAGCCAGCGCTGTCTGGTTTTGTGGTGAAAAACTCCTGACACTTAGAACAAGCTACTCTGAGCTGGCCGACCCACAGCTTTTCAAGAGTTGCCATGGCAGCAGAGGATATGTGGCTGAAAAATCTAATTCAGCACTAAAAGCCTGCTGAAGGCCCAGTGGGGGGTTTGGCTGCACCCTTTAACTCTTTCAGAACTAAATTAGAGGGAAAAACATTGATGGGTAACACATTTTTAGAAAATGTTTCGACTGCAATCAAAAGTGGAGTCAGCTAGATCGTTTCCACTCATTAAGTCTTAATGTTGCATTCATCTTAGCTTCAGATGATTTATATGTTTTTTCAGTACAAGAATTTTGTCCTGAGGAAGTTAACAAGGAAGTTAGCTAATTTCTCATTAACATAATCGTTCTAGTTAATATATCTGAATTGCATTTTTATTAAGAGGCAAACAGCGAGGCTACTTCCATGTAGCCCAAAAATTGTAATTCTCTCTTCATCCACTAGGGGCTCCAAAGCAGAGCAAATCTCCACAGACTCTCAAGTTAAAGACCAACTTCACAGTAGAAATAAACATGTTTACAGTTGGGTTCAAGACATCATTTTAGGTTCAATAGTTCAAGTTTACTTTCATGTCAACCGTGAGGGGGTGATTTCTTCTTCTTTTTTTTTTTTTTTTTATAACTCATCCATTTAGATGTTATTTAATCTTAAAATGACACATAATTAGGGGCGTATCCAGTGGCGGAGCCAGAAATTTTTCTCTGGGATGACCAGGGAGAGACCATGAATCACGTAGGGGCCATATACATACCTCAGAGCGCATGTTTTTTAAAGACACAGCGGAACTTTTAGCATTTTTCTCCGTGACGTTCCTTATCAACGGCTAAACTAGCATCCATCTTCATCCTACCTGTACTGTGATTCACTCCAGCCAGTAACAGACAGACTTATCTTGACTCTTGTTCTGTCCCTTCCTCTCTTTCTTTTCCTCTCTTCCTCCAGTGATGTTTCCTTATGTTTCTTTACCGAACCCGACATGATGCATGTTTAAAACACCCGCTGGGTTTATATCTGGTTCATAGTAAGTGATGTGGTGCGCAACCAATAGTCGACTGCAACATCACGGCCGAGTCCATTATCTAATTATCTATCTAATCTAGTCCGAGTCCCGGATGGAAAACTTCCAAACTGTAGTTTCTGAGCCTCGGGACGCCTCTGGGCAGTGAAGGCTGGAAAATGTGCATAACGGATGCTGGTGTGCCGTCAAAACAAGTCAGTAACGCATATTTTAAGGGTCTAAAAGTTACGCTGTGTGTCTTTAAAGGATAAGTTTCTTTTCTTTCAACCTGGACCTTATTTCTAGGAGAATATACGTGCGTTTACTCACCAGTAAAGTTTCTGCATCACGTTGAGTCCTTCGGAAGATATCACGTTGAGTTGCTGTTTGCTGGACATATTGTAAAATGGAGATGACGGGGAAGCCATTATTATCTGTAGCAAAACTCCTTGATTTTCGCCAAAACTTTCAGTAGAATGAGCGAACGAATGAGTACTATTGTCCCGTGAGTCCAGAATTAGCTGTCCGTTAGTTATCAGGGTGTTTTACACACTTTTCGGGGCCGCGCATTCATGATGCGCGCTTCCGTAGTCCAACTGAGAGGAGCAGTTCGCTACCCAGACAACAACAAAAACACAATTTGCAAAACTCTGAACTCACAGGACAGTAGTACTCGTTTGTTCATTCATCCTACTTAAAGCATTGATGAAATTAAGGAGTTTTACTGCAGATAATGTCTAATATAGTGGCATGCTCCGTCGCCGCCATTTTACAGGATGTACACCGATGGGCGAGTGAACGTAATATCTTCCAAAGGACTCAAAGTGATGCAGAAACTTCGCCGGTGAGTAAATGCACATATATACTCCTACAGATGTGGGCATGAAAAAGTGCCAGCCACTTACCAGCGACTTGTCTGCTAATTCAATCGCACAGAGAAACGCCTGTGTGCCCAGGGGAAACGATTTCAGAGCGAACAAGGACGTTTCCACAGGCCAAGTTTGGACACCGTGCGTGATGACGTATTCACGGGACAAATCGCTCAGCCAGTGATAGTGCAGTAATAGTGCACTATCACTGCATCACTTCTGGCAGAAAAAGGAGGAACTTTTTCATGACCGCATCTGTAGAAATAAGGTCCAGGTTGGTAAAAAGGAAGTTTTCCTTTAATATATTGTTTTACATACATATTTCAGCCCCTAAAGATAACACACATACTTAATCATACCAAATCAAAAACTGTATGTGGTAGCTGGTGTCTAAAATAAGAAGGGAAAGTGGTTTGGAAGCAGTTTTGGGTCTCCCCTGTGAAGCAGCAACTGTCTTTCCCAAATCACAATATCTCTGCGAGAAAGCTTAAAACTGTGATTTTCAACTTCTACATATACAATCTTAAATATTCCAACTGTATGTGGTAGCTATAGGGAATGGGAGCCGCTAAGCATTATGGGAGGAGCGCGCCATGTTGGCATCTACCACAATGTTAACAGTCGTCTCTCCCATTCATTCAGTGCGGTCGGACACAGAGTGCTACCACGAAAACATGCTTAAATCCCAGAAAGGAGGAGGGATATACAGGGACACGCTAAACAACGAGGCCAGAGGCGTTATCTTAACAAAATTGCATTTATAAACAACGTGGACCCTTATTTTATTAAAGACAAAACATGGAGCTACAACATGGACAAACTTCCACAGGTTTGTTATAGCGACATCTTTGCTTACCTGGTCTGTGGTGTTAGTGTCTATACAGCAGATCAGTTCAAAAACTACAAATCCTTGGAAGCTCATGTCCAATTTACCAATGGATGGGTGCAGGACCTGAAAATCTACAAACCGGACGACAACAACAACACAGTGATTTGCTCGCAGGTACGTGAAGCTAAACGTCAGAGGCTAGCTGTAGGTAGCTCACATTAGCTGTAGCAGACGTTGTTTTTAATGGTGATGTTGTGATTTTAACGCCAAGGATGGCAACCTTTACTACCCCTTTCTGCAAAAGCATCAGCTATGAAAAGATGGCTCATTTTCTTTATCTTTTTTAAAAAATAACCTCCAACATCTTAAATTTTAATTGCATTTGCTGATTATACAGATTTATATTATATTATATAGATCTACACATTTGTGGTATGTTTCAATCCTGTAAATCTATTTCTGGGGGTGTTGGTTGAATGCAGTACTGAGCAACCAATGTTCGTTTTCCTATCTTTGCAGGCGTTGCACTCTCAGCGCCTTAATGAGACCCCGCTGAGGCCATGAATTATTGTTGCAGGCAATGGCCAGGTACTGTGTGCACATTGTACTTGCATGGCTGGAATTGCAGAGTCATGTACGCATGTTGGGGCTCTGCTATTCAAGATCGAGGCAGCAGTACTTATACGTGGAACGAAGACTGTCACTGACATGCCAGCTGACTGGAAGATACCATCGGGGGTCAGAAAGGTTCAGGCTGAAGTTGGCTACAAAATGGACTTCTCCACTGCAGCAGCTCAAAAGAAAGCCCTGGATAAACACATCAGTGGGAGCGGCCCCATACCTGCCAGACGGACACGTGGCAGCCAAATAAAACACCACCCCTATGCACTGGAGGACTTAAGTCACACACAACTCTCCATCCTGCACAAGAAGAAGGCCGTTTGTATGGGAACAATGGACCACTACTTCCCTCTCTATGAGGACCCAGTCAAGCCAGTGATACTACCCGAACCTCTTCAAGGCCGTCTGCATGACCCACAACTCGATGGAGAGCAACTGTCTGTCCTCCTCCAACACTGTGAGACTGTAAAAGGCATTGCAGCTATTACACAGGAACAGGCAGACACTGTGGAGGCACACACACGGACACAACACAAAGCACCTGCTTGGTATGTGGTACGTGCAGGGCGAATAACAGCCTCTAACATGCATGCAGTGGTTGGAACACGAATTGAAGAGCCAGCTGTATCCGTTGTGAGGAAGGTCTGCTACCCTACATCACTGATGAAAACATCAGATATGCAATGGGGCATTCAACATGAGGCGTCTGCAAGGAGTGCATACGGGGCCAAGCAGACGCCACACCACAGTGAATTTAAAATTGAGCCCTGTGGCTTCATAATAAATCCGACATTTCCGGAGGTTGGTGCTTCACCTGATGGACTGTGCTTACTGTGGGAAAGAGTGCTTAGAAATCAAATGCCCAGCAAAGCAGAAAGCACACAGCATCCAGGAGGCTTGCAGTGGTGATCGAGACTTCTGTCTGCACAATGTGGATGGCAGCATTTACCTAAAAAAAGGCCACAGACATTACACCCAAGTACAGACCCAGATCTTTGTTTTGGAAGCCAAGTACTGTGACTTTGTCGTGTGGACACAGAAAGACCTTCTGGGAGGTCTGGGAGTCTTGTCTACAAAAGGCACAGATTTTTTTTTTTTTTTCCTCAGGGTTTCCCTCCCAGAACTTGTGGCCCGTCATTACACCACTTGATGCTACCAAGAAAGCACTACAGTACAGAAAGAGAAACAGAAAAACAGGGAAAACGGCACAAAAGGCCACAGAAAGTTTGCTGCTTGTGTCATGGACCTGAGGAACTGGAAGACATGGTTGCCTGTAACAATCAAAACTGTCCAACAGAGTGGTTTCACTTGAGCTGTGTTGGACTCCAACATGCTCCTGCTGCTGAAGTCCCTTGGCTGTGTCCTTCATGTCAGTAGATGCTATTTTATTTCAAGTGACAGCATGTTAATATTATTTATAGCTTTTTTGTTTGTTTTCACTTTTCATTGTTCTACTTTGCACTTTTATTTTTATTTTTACACAAAACAATACACAAGACAATACACATAGGTCCACACTTGACAGATTCAAAACAATAAACTATGAACAAAAACATATACACGATAAAACACCATAAAAAGGGGGTGGGGGTGGGGGGGGGGGGGGATACTATACACCTTATCCACTTTCTGCCTGTTAATGTTGAGTCTATAAAATCAATTGTCCTAACGTTAAAATTTATAGATATCATTTTCCCTATTTTCTGCTGGTTTGGCACAATTTTAAAGCTTTGAAAGGGATAATGCACAAGTTGTACAACTGAAAATAAAGTATTGCAATACGAATTAATTTCAGTGTGTGACAGTTTTATTATTCTAGTATTAGAACATGTGCTGAGCAACATGCAAAATTAAACAACAGTTGTGGCTGATCATCTATTCATCTATTAGTAAGAAGTAATATACAAAGCAGACAAAATATCAGATCTGTAAGTTCATGTTTCAACATGAATCTCAAAGCCAAAATGCCTCATCCAAGGGCAGCAGCATTACTGACTTTTGACAACCACACTTGGGCTCATGTTTGTTAAAGCACAGCATAAATAACCAATCTTATCAAGAAGAGTTACATCTTCACCTTCACATGGCAACACAATGCTTATGGGAACCTTGTCTGCCAGAATGGTGTAGTAGTTGCGGATGTTACCAATAACACGTTCCACCTGAATTCGGAGATGGGCTATTTTTCTTGTGCTCTCCACATCCCTTGCATCTAGTTGGCAGCGTCCCTTGGTGAAAGCAGGGATCTTTACTTCGACACACATGAGCCCCACACTGTCTCTAATATCAAACCTGTGATCTGGTAACACCAAATCCCCAGGTATCAGTTTGTCCAGAATCCCACTGTTCTCGGTTATGTGCTATCACTTACTCTTCCTCCCCACCCTTTAGAGATAAAAGAAATCGCACCCTGTGGTGTAACCCCGACCAGATATTTCATGGTTGCGTTGTGTTTATAGTTGGAATATGACTGTGCTTGTGCTCTAAGATTGGATGATTTTTGAATGAATATTTCGAAACAGTCAAGAATGACAGCAACACGTTCACCAAAAGTCTCCACAAACTGGTGGGCCATAGTGGTATCCAATGCTTCTCTTGATGGCCAGTTCACCAAAGGGCTGATAGTCGCATGCAAAATGCTTATCATGTCGCTGAAAGCTTTAGAAGCTGTTTTTCTGTCCACAAGAAAGAGATGTGCGATATGTTGTACTGGCAAATTCAACCAAAGACACATTAGAGTCAGAGGAAGCATCTGGAAAGGTGTGAGTGCTCTCATAGTCTGTGACAGACGTGGTAAGATACATGCCAGCAAACCCAGGACTACTTCAAAGTCTGGAAGTCCAGTGTGATACTTTACTTTCCTTCATCCATCTTACTCATCTTAATCTCTTCCTTCAAGGTTCTGTTTTCCTCCAGCAGACGGTTTATTTCGTCACGCCTAAGCTGACAAAAGTCACATTCGGTCACTGGCTCCTGGGCTGATTTTCATCTGCAACATCTCCATCAGCCAGGAGCAGTGTGGGTCCTTCTTCCATTGTTTGAGCTGCCTGCCCTGCTTCCTGCAACAGAATAGAATAGAATAGAATAGAATAGAATAGAATAAGTCATTATTGTCCACCAAGATGAAACACTGTATGTTGTTCAACAACATAGAAGGTACACAAACATACATTTAGTTTTTATTATTGTATACCTTGATCTCCTATAATTATATTAAAGTTTTTAATATTATTGTTATACTTATTATTTCATTGTGTTGGTCTATTCTCGGAACTAAGAATGGAAATTTGTTTTGCTATAATCATGAATATTGACATTATTTGTTCACATTAATATGCAACGTCCCTTTTTAATAAATAACCTCAAACATAGTTGGCTTCAAGAAAGAAATTATTTGAACCGCAGAATCTAGCTCCTATCAACATTAAGATATGCCAGTTTTTGCAATGAAATATCTATCATCATCGAGTTTATAGCTGAACTGGTTGAATTCATGAAATGGCACTGTGCTACCTGTTCTGCTTCCTGCACTGGCGTTACGTGCCCCTCTTCAGTCACTTGGTGGCTTCTCCGTTCCATTCTTTTGTTATGGTCGGCCCGTAGACCACAACAAAGAGAAGTGGGACGTGGAACTTATGTATAAAAATATAATTTTATTTACTCAACCAAACCAACATAACCTAAACCAAACTAAACCAAACGCCAAGCCTCAGGGTGAGCAAGAATAAGACCGGGCTGCTCCCTGGTAAGGGCGGTCTTTTATGCCTACTGGAGCCAGTGGCCAGCTGCCTCCAATTAGTCATCATCTGGCCTGAAAGAAACAAAGAAGTTAAACAAAACAAAGAACCAAAACGGCACAAGCCGTCACACT